>APFE031329046.1:0-36573 GCA_000404065.3 Pinus taeda
AACTCTGTCAACCATTCTTCCAATTTTCCTCTATCACGTTTGTTCAAAAGAGATAGTCCAAGGCTGAAAATTCTCCCCACCATGGGTCTCATTATTAGATCAGAGCCCGATGAGGTAAAATTTCTTTAGGTATATCCACATCTCAGGGAGAAGTTGCAGTAGGTGTGTTGGCTCAAATTCTTTGATAAATTTGATGGGCACAAGAACAAGGTCACAAAATCTTTTGCACGGGCTTTTGATGGGGTAGAGCAAGAAATTGGCGACATCAAACTCATACTCACAGAGTCCATAGTGGTATAAGCTACAAGATTTCCTAAAAGCGGACAAAGTTGGTTGAAAAATAGGAAAATAAAGTAAAAAGAGTGGACTGTCTTCCTCAGAAACCTAGGTGTGGACATTTATATTTTCAAAATGAGAACAAAAAACACTAGATAGTTCTCTATATCATCATGGACTCATTAAAATCCTCATTGAAAGGCTAAGGGAGATAATTGGTAAAGTTTTCTAGTTTGTAACCATTTTATAGAAGCTCAAGAGGAGACGAGCATAAAAATGAGAAGGAGTGGACACATAATACTCGCAAATTCTAACCTTGAATACATTAATAAAGAAGATGGTGTGTCTCTTAATCAAACATAGGAATTAAATAGTCAACTAGAGATACATGAGGATGACACTTATATTTCTTAGTTTTTGAAAAATATCAAACAAAAAAAAGGAAAATAAAATGTTAGAAGAAAGAAATCCAACCCAAGTTTTAAGCCACTTGAATAAAAATAAGAAGAAACAATAGATAAGGAATAGAGGAGAACCAACAAAAGGAAGAGCATCTAAAACAGAGAAGAATCCGAGGTAAATTTGAGGGGAACCTGATGAATTTCCAAATGCTCAACTATACAGTTTCCAGAAGTAGTTAACCTTGAAGAAGACGATCATATTATCAGTGAAGAGACAATAAAATCACCTCATTATCATATTCTAGTTTTGACAAGGAAGACACTAGAGATTAACCCAGTGAAAGAAGAAACTTATGATTATGTGGAATCTTTAAAGAAAAGAGCACAACAAAAGGTAAACTCTCCTTCCTAAAATCAAGAATCTACCTTCAATGAATAAATTTATCTCTCTGATGATATTCCCTAGAAAGAATAAAAATTTGAAAAGGCTTTGAAACGACAGATATATGAGTTAGAAGTAATGAGAAAACATATGAAACAAGAGAATAAGGCAATAATGGTACAAAATGAAATTCTAAGGACTCCAAATGATAACATACTCTTGCATTTGTGCCAACTGTATAAAAATAACAAGAAGCTCAAAGATAACAACATGTTCCTTAGGAACAAAGTCAGAGGGATACAAAAAAATATTCTAATGAAGAATCCAATGGCAGTATTCAATATTAAGGAAAGGAAGAGCACTAGTTTGGATGTCCTGGATCATGCCTCAAAAATTGTACATTGAATAAAGGACTTGGGAAAATTTGAAATTTTGATGCATGAGGACATGCAAAACCCTCGATGTAGGGGAATACTGAAGTCCAGAATTGTCCTCTTTTTTACAAGCCTTTTTCCTTCCTTTGCATCTTGTTCCATAACAGTTTTGCTGCAGTCTCAAGCTAAAAGGTCATCTTAAACATGCTCAAACATCCAAAAATGTACCAATCATCCATGATTTATAATCTATTATTTCCTTATCAAATTTGATTTAAACATTCCTATAGCTACTGAATCAGATTCATTCTGTAGTTAACCAAGAATTTTGTAGCTATCTTCATGGTTAGACAGGTTTTGTGCATTAGAGAATGCATAAAAGGCATAGATAGATGGAAAATGGTTAATACATGGATATTCACCTATCTTGGTGATTTGGAAATTCACATGGTTTAGGAGATTTGAAAGACAATCCAGAAATCAACTCTTGTTATGACACTCAAACAATGAATAGACTTTGACGGCTATCCATGGTAGCATGGAGTGAGTCTCAAAGTGACCGAGTAGAGTTCAAAGCTGGTGTGCATTTGAATCCCTCATGAGTTTTTCTTTCAGCAAAAAATCATGAGAATAAATATTTTTGTTTTTATTTTACCTCTTAGTTGTTGTATTAGCAAAGTTACCTCTCGACTTATGTTTCTTAACACAGTTATTTAATAAGAGAGTATAAAAATCCCTGATGTGATGCTATATACAATCATTATTATTGTCAATTTCTACAATCATTCGTGTTGAAGACTTCAACAATTAATATAAATACTTCAACAATTAATATAAATACTTTGTTTCTTCATGACCAATGCATGGCTAAATGATTTGATATTCAATTGCATACTTTCATTCAACAAGAGGGTCATCTAAAGAGCTGTAGGATTATAATAGTTTTCTATTATGTTCGTTGAAATTCGTTTGATAAATAGCTCTTTCTTCACTCTATTTTGTCTATGTTTTTAATTCATATTTTTTTCATCAATTTCTAGTTTAATTTTTCATTACTTTCAACAAGTTGAACGCTCATAAAATACAAAAAGAAATTCTTTCCATAGTACATTCTATTCCTCATTTTTCATTCAGTAATTTAGCCAATTTCTGTTATTGATTTCGTGAATGATGGATAGAGAAATTCTAAAGTAAAATTGCACACACTAGTAATCCTTTAAAGTTACAGTTTAATTTGATATTTTTTTGAATACATGTCATTTTGATTTCTTTATTTATGTCAAGAGGAATATAATTTTTATTTGCAAAATTAGTTAGAATGCTTTGATTCCTTGCAATTAGAAGTAGACTTTCCATTCTACAATTAGAGTATATTTCACAATTCAGTACCAATTAGAAAGAGTTTTGATTATTCCTATAGTTTTGTTCAAATAGAGTAATCTTGAATTTACATTGCAATAGATTAAAATTTCAATTCAGTTCAGTAATTAGAATCTTCATTTGATTTGGCCTTCAAGTTTGATTTTCTTTGAGAGAGTAATATTAATGGAAAGAACATGTGCATGGGAATATTTTGATTTAATTTGACTTGATTCATATTTAGATGAATTTCGTCTTTTAAAACCAAAAATAGAACTCCTAGCATATATTGTGTGCATGCACCTCTTAACTACATGAACCTTGGGTGAAAATTAATGAAGTACAATGATGATGCAACCTAATATAATTGACCAAAATTCTTATGGGCATAGCTTTCAATCTGAGCATTGGATTGAGGTGAAGGTTATATCACTAGCAATATCTTGATGAGTTTAATGTGATGGTGGCATTCATTTTGTGATTTTAATATTTTAGCGAAAATTAGGTTTTTTAACCCCATCCTCATAACAATCCTTTGGATTTGGCTCAGAATAGACAAGTACCACCCTCCAGATCCTAAGATACCTTAAGGGGGTGGGAGGGTAGTGTTACAAATTCTTCACCGTGTCATTTATTCAAGCAATTCACATCTCTTCTAAAAATCTCTCAAATATATTAAATACAGAAGTGTTATATTTAATTATGTTATGAAATATATTAATGTTGCTACTCAAAAAATAATATTTAAACGAAAAAACAAAGTGAAATGATGCTACTGCTACACAAGAATTTGTAGAATGAAGAATAATAAAACAAAACGAAAGAGAGAGAAAAGAAGCCATGTTATTATCACATAAGAACTATTAGCAAGTAAAATATGTGTGTGTGTGTGTGTGTGTGTGTGTGTGTGAAAGGCATGCTTCTATCACATAAGAACTAGCCATGGGGACTTCACTGGGGGAGTAATACCATACCACATGCATTTATATTAGTGGATATATATTTAGGAAAAAATGATATAATATATTGAGCATATAATAGGGGGTAAATGGTTTTTATATTAGCATGAATAAAAAATGGAGTTCAAAGTTAATGAAAAAATATAAAGGGGTATAAAAAAATGTTAATGGAAAAAGGATACCTACAATATCTAGTGATCGTATGGGTTTTTTAAATTGGGAAGGTGTATTGAGTTCGCATTGGTAGGGGTTAAAAATGTGATTTTTAGAGGTATTTTCCACTATGTAGTCAAATTAGGGGCATTGTTTAGTATGTCACAAACACAAGTGAGATGCCAAAGGTTCATTGAGTGAATCCTCCATGCAACTAGTAGAAATAAATATAGTAAAGTAGGTATTGGAGACTATTTGGGGTGTGGATTCTACGTTACATGTTTTCCACAAATCACATAACCTTCTTCTCTCTCAACAATAAAGAACTAGGTGTTAATGAATTTTTACATAGAGAAGGATTATAATGGAGCATACATACTTTAAAAAGAAAATCAACAACATTCAAATCATATCATAAGAGAAATATATTGATTATCACATATGTATTAATGTTGTATATGGAATGAAAATTATTTATAGCTAATCAAGTTATTATACAATGGAGAAAAAGGGAACTGTTTAGCATGGGTTTTTATAGCTTAAAGGAAAGATACAAATGGATATGGTTCATGAGGACTTGCACCATCTTCAATTAGGGGGATATGATAGGGTTTAGAATTTTCATCCTTTTCTCATCATCTACATGTCCTTTTACTTACCCATAATCCTATAATTATCCCTCTTGATGGTTAAAACCACACCTTCAATATAAGATGTATTGGATTTCATTAGTATTTATTTAAAAATATGATTAACATTTAGAGAAATTTATATTTTGTATTTATTTATGAATAATGGTTTCTTTGTAGACAAGTTGTGATAAGATATTAATTTAAGATATTATGTTACAAGTTGAAGGAAATTTGAAAAAATGGCGCAAAACATTTGTAGAGTCCATGTGTTGAGTATTTAGTGTGCTACAATTAAGGAAATTGACCACTAGCAATCATGCAAACACTTCAAAAACATAATAAAGTATATATTTTAATTATTGTGAAACATGTTTCTTTGTTGCCATATGTGCATATATACTTATAATATTTTATATAAAAAATTAGAGATCTCCCACAGATAATGTATTCATATACAGATCCCCTCACAATTAGTTATTATTTTCTACATATTTTTGGAAAGTTGTTCACCGACATTGATTATTATGAATTTGGTAATAAAGAATATTTCAAATTTTGTTGAGAATTACCATGCATATTGGTAATCATTTTCTATATTTTATTGAATTGTAAAATGAATGAAACCACAAATATTCATTAATCATCAAGTGGATTTATATTCAGACCTTTTTTATTGAGACAAGAGGCATTCTCCAAACCTACTATAGTGGTGATGTTGTAATGTCCTAGTTAATATTACTGACTCAGTTAAGTCAAATTTCATAAAAATAAAAACAAAATAAAGTAAAATACAAAAAATTAATAATTATATTTATAGTAATTATTATTACTATTATTATTATTAATTAAACCAACCTAGATACACTTGAACTCCAGATCTACCAATCACCAAGAGAGATCAAATCTCTTGAGATGCAAACCTCTTTTACGATGAAAAGAGATTTGATCCCTCTCAATGCTTGGCGAAGTTAAAATGGATTTATGTTGGTTTCTATTTTAAATTAAAATCATGTATTAAAAGTGTCATTGTGCTCCTAATGGTACTTGAGAAGAGAACAAGACACTCAGGTTGGATTGTAAGGATTTTTTGTATTTTAAGTTAAATATTTATTTCCTTTTATATGTTATAAAATTGGGGAGTGATGAATTTAATAGTGATGTAGGTTAATATCAACACTCTATTATATGGAGGTGGGGCCCACTCCAATAGAATAGACTTAACGTAGTTCAAGTAGTTTTCATTTATTATTGTTTAATTCCATTTATTTTCGTAAATATTTATTTTAGTAGTTTTATTTTTTTATGTATTTATAAGGTTTGATCTACCTTCTATAAATATTCATTTCAATGATGCATTTGTAGAACATGTTCTATTTTCTTAGCAAATAAAAGTTGTTGATTCTCACATTTTACTTTCATGCAATATAATTTCATGTAATGTGTGGTCTGATTTACTTTTCCACATTTTACTTTACATAAAAATGTGTTGTGATTTACTTTTCTATAATTTATTTTCCATTAAATTATAGTGTGATTTTCATACACCCATGCATGCATAAAAGTTAGGGAAATTAGAATGTGGAACCTACATTAGTGCATGATGACTCACAAGTGCCATACAAACCCTATGTGGAAAATCAAATGTGTGAAACCTTTGATTACCTATCTAAGTAATTTGCAATGTCATTAAAAAACCCGCCAAGTTCTTGGTACCTTTTGCAATGTCATTAAAAAACCCGCCAAGTTCTTCCACAAGGTACCAAACCTTGATTAAGTGGGACTTAGTTTTTTAAATTGATTGAAATATGCCAAGAATAATAATATCCATGAGTGTTAATGCATCATACAAATTTTATAGTTCTTTTGTGTATAGATGGCCATTCCCAATAAACATGGGAAGCATTTAATGCATTCATGGGTATATCATGAAATATGCCATAGTTTTTTAAATTGATTGAAATATGCCAAGAATAATAATATCCCTGAGTGTTAATGCATCATACAAATTTTATAGTTCTTTTGTGTACAAATGGCCATTCCCAATAAACATGGGAAGCATTTAATGCATTCATGGGTATATCATGAAAAGGTGGCGTTAAGGACAAATGGGAACTAAGTTTCTAATGGAGATCAATTGGAATAGATGCTTCCATCACAATGGTGCTTGTCATAACTACTATATGAATGGAAGTTGTATTTTGCAAAATTGATTGGTTTAGTTAAATTTATGTTAACGTAAGACTCTAAATTGTAGAAGAGGAAGAGGGCAACTCTTAATGATAGTAGGTGTAACATGCTTTGCTGGTTCCCTAGTTTTAAATGATAATTTACTTCTTATTCTCAAATAATTTGACTTCTTGTAAATCTAGGTTCTAATATAAAATGACTCACTCATAATTTATTAAAAAACAAATCTTGATTATTTACCTATTTAGAGTAATATCATGTATACATCACTCACTCAATCACAATGGTCACAACTATATGGAATAAATTTTCGTGTTAAACCTGAAACGTCTAATGGCAATTTGATCACTCGGTTTCAAAATATATAGTTCATAACTTTACCATTAAATTTCTAAAATGTGTGACACTCATGACTGACAACTGATGATGAAACGTCATTGATTGCTACTTGACACTCATGACGGACAACTGCATTAAGCCTAAAAGTGATTGATTGATTGATTGCTTATCTTACTCAAATTATGAGGATTTTCGTAGATTCCACTCTCCATTTTCACTGTATAAGTACAATAAGGTGGGAACTAATTTCAAAGTTCTATGTTCAATGAATGATTCACTTTCCTTACAAGAAAAGAGGTACTAAATCTTGACTATTGATGAATAAGGGCGGTAAGAAATGTTTAAAGTGATTATTTATAAATAATTTATTAAAATAATATAATATTTAAGGTAAAACATGATTGATAATTATACAAAATAAATCTTTCGGTTTTATAATAAATTAAAGGTGCCAATAAATTGTAATAGTAATTATTTTTTTATAATAAATAAATATGGTAACAAAATTCAAAATTAATTACTATTTATGGATGATTCATTTTTATTGGGTAGAATGACGATGGTAGTATATATTATAAAGTTAATTAATATTTATTAAGGCAATAGTAAATTTTGAAGGTAGTTACCGTTGATGGACAATGATAATAATGACTTAGAATTAACCGATGAAGATGGTAGTTACTTAATATAAGAGTTACTATTATTAGTATAAAAGGGTCATAGTGAATTCCAAAGCTAATTATCATTAATAAAGGAGAGGATGAGAATAGTGTTTCATTTTGAAGCTAGATATCATGAATTAATAGTGATAATATTCAATTTGAAAGCTAGTTATTATTGATGAGAATGAGTATAGTTAAACTAGAGAAAAGTAGTCACTTTAGAAGAAATGAGATTATTCTTTAAATAAGGGTGGAATCAATTCCCAAGATAACTACGCCTAATCATCATTACATGCTAGTAGTCACTTCTTGGAACATGATTTACTCATAGTCAATTCTTAATTTAGCTACACTTAAATGGGATGACTAGGAAATAATCAATTCCCACGCTGGATACACTTAACAAATGGAAACTATCAATTATAAAGGTCATTGTTAACTTCTATCTTATTAACACTACATTTAACTTAATAAGTGAGGTTATCTCATGGATGAAGGTAGAAATTAAGTTCTAGGCTACTTATACATATTGAGGGAGGTTATCCATCACATAAAGGTAATAATTTATTACCATGGTAGGTACACATGTTGATCAAAATTATCATTCTCATTAGTTAGTGAAGATATTGAGAAGGTAAAATATCATAAATAATTAGAGTGGAATTTGTTTAGATGGGAATGATAATCAATCTTAGGCTTGTTACCATTAGGCATAGACTAAACATTTTATGTTATTGTTTTTCAAAGCATATTTTTCAATGATATTTACTATAAATTTGACCAAACATTGTTGGAATGGTAGATTTGAGTTATTAAATTTCCATAGGGTAAGTGTCCTGGGTGTTTTCAGGGTGTTGATGGTGCTAGAACTGCCAACGTTCAAGGGATCTCCCCAATATCAAGTCCTAACTAGACCACACACCATTTGGAGTAGGATTCTCGACAGTGGGTGGTGATGTAATCCCTTGACCGCGGAAATGCACAGAGGAAAGTATGATAACTCTGGGTGAGCATAAGTGTGTAACCCTGCAGAGAATCAAGTGCGATGGATGGAAGTTCCAACACATGAATGAAAAAAGAAGTGCACCCATTGGAAGCATGTAATTGTATGCAGCGTTAAATGAACACACAAGCGAAATGACCTCACAAGCTAAGATGCAGAATAGTCCACAAATTAAAGTGATAATTTAATCCAACAACACAGATTCAACGAGATTCGTACAAATGCAAACAAAATAGCTCATTAGCATATGCGTGAGTTAAAAACATAAATTTCCAATACAAAAAGAATAGTCCTATTATATTAAAAATATATGCATGAAAGTGTGTTGGCTTTAATTTTATTATTATAAGTGAAAGTTCCATCCATACATACACCATTGATGACCACTAGCCCCAATCGTGGAATATTACAGTAAACAACACCTACTCCTACAAAGAAGTATACTTGCTCTATGTTATGGAGAAGCCAAGGCTCTTCACAATACTCCCAAGCCGTTTCTAAGCCTAAGCGTGGCCAAACGATTGGTTCCCAAAGGCATGTTACATGAGTTATGAGGTTCTATTTATAACAAGAGGGGGGAGTCTTCAAATTCCCCTTTTTGAAGTTTGGATTACCCTCATCACTCTTCCACGTCTTCACAAAATGACACATTACATTACATGGCGACTTTTCATATTCCAATATTCACATTTGGAATTTCACTTAAAATATAATTAAAAATAATATTACATTTTCCACTCATACCCATATAAGACAAAATAGGGTAGAGACAATGTAACAAGACACAACACTATGATGTTGGAGTTTGGGAAAAGTCTAGCTCCGCAACCTCCAATTGTTGCTTCTTGGTCACGTATCGGTGCCAAGCTTGGTATTGTGTGATGGTGTCCCCAAAATACTTAACGATGTCTTTCTGGAAATGGACTCTAGCCTCCATGGCATCTCAGTACACCATCTTGGAACCAGTATCCAACTCATGTTGAAGCATGAGCAACATTGTCTTAACCTTGATAGGACCACCAATGAAATTATGCATGTTGTGTGCATTCAGCTCTAAGTCCTCCCTATTGGATCCTTGTCTTATCTGCTTCAATTACTCTTTGACCTCCTACCGGAATTGGTTCTTGGGCATTACCATGGGTAGAGACACTACACATGCTAATTGGGACCAAATCAAAACTGGTTCAAATATGTAGTCAAACTTAACCATTTTTCCCATTCACATTTTGTGTCAATCCTATCCACATGGTTCTCCTTTCTGTGCCAGTTTTGTACACACCTCCTTTTGCAAAAAAAATGTGTGATGCTTCTTTGCATTATTCTTGTTGCACCTTTCGATGCATAATTCCAAAATATTTTTGAAAAATTCAACATTTCTTTAACTATCTTCTTTCCAAAACAGGTCCTAACATGCCCTCAACACTCACCTCCAACTTGTCCCAGGCCACTCATACCTCCTACAAAAATTATGTTTTCTCTTTAGCTATATTTTTTAATACTTGGAGGGAATTTCACAAATTATCAACCTTAGAACACATCTGAATATCATGTGTAATGATTTTGGTGGATATCTTAAGTGTCATGGCAGTAATAACCCGCTCCTCCCCATCTTTGACTACAGTATTCACTTTTTGATGTACTTCTATGGTGTCATTGGTGATCCATAATGCTTCTTACTATAAATCTTCTACTTTCTATGCTAAATCTTCCTTCTCCAAATAAAACATCTCATCTATCGCAAGCTTCTTTTCAAACACTACTAAACTAGTTAAACTGTAAGGGAACTTCTATATCATTTCTTCAATAGCCTATACCTTTTGGACAATTTCCTACAACTTATCATTCTAAAATATGTTGGTCCACTAATGTAGGCATTCCTTATACATGGTGTAACATTTTTCCTACAAATCCTTTATTTGCACAAGGTGAGTATGATCATTGTTCTCCTCTATTCAATGTTGGTTTTCTTTGGGTGGTGTAGATGACCTATGCTATGCTTTTTACTCCTCCATATATGCTTTTAACCCTTGTGTAACTTCTCCAATCTTCAAAAATTTTCATTTTTCTCCTATATCAACCTCCACAAGCTCTACGACAACATGCTTCTACACTACGTAGTCCCATTTCTCTATCCACGACCTTCGAATTCTTGTCTACTAACTGTACCTTTCCATGTTGCGATACTTCTTGTGATATAGTTTCTAGAACTAACTCCATTTTTTTTGTTGTTGCATGTGACAATAGTTCCATAATTACATTGTTATGCAAATGGTGTAAACAATTCAAAGGAAACTAAGACAAAATTAAGTTGATATACGTGAAAGCCATAATTCACAACTATAAATTTTCAATGAGTAACTCTATTGCTTACAATGATATTTGGAGTGCCTAACACTTTTGAGATGTGACACAATTATCTTCCCATGGTTCCAATATATTAGTTATAGTCTAAGCATGTGTTTTCTTAACTGGTTTAGTTGTAGTTCATTGTTTAGTTACTTCCTTTCTAGCTTCAAGCAACTACCACAATTTTTCAAGTTTGTCCAATGTGTGTTGTTGATCTTATTGAAATTTCCCAAGAACTTCTTTTGTGTTTTCATCTACCTATTCAACAATGTCCTCAACATCATATTTTGACAATGACATTATGTGTGTGATGTGGACTTCCTTATTCTCCTTCCCAATATAAAATGACCTCTCTCCTATGCTTGTTGTCTCGATCCTTTTCAACTATATATACACTTTGTCCTAAACTTGTTCTAAATCTATTGTTGGCAATGGAATCTCTAACTACTCTAGTTTTGGACCATTCTATTGCACATCTTTCCTAGTAGCATGTCTTGGCTCTTATTACTATCATTCATGATGTCTGTCATAACCTAATTTCAAAATTTTCTTTGCGTGGATTTCGCTTGACTAGTCATTTCTATTTATCTTCCCATGCATTAATATATGCCTTAACATCTTAACCATTTAATATAAAATGGAACTTTTTCCATTTTTTATATGGATATCTTTGGGCTTGGATATATAAATAATGAGTATAGGCTTTGAATTGCAAAACCTTCTCATACTTATTAAAAAAATCCACAAAAATGTGTAAAGTCCTTTTCATCACCCAGCTAATGATCTTCCAGTAAAAAATAAAATAACATTTATATGTAATGTTTGATTGAGAAATTGTAGTCTCTAATAGATTTTTAAACCAAGTGGATGCAATAGGGACACAAATTCCTTCCATTAGTTGTATATCTTCATTAACTTCCCACTTAGTGTAAGAAACTAAGAATAATGGAATTCCACACCACAATCTTGCAGTTCTAGAAAACATACCAAAAATGTATTGACAAAAATGTCACAAAATTGGCATATATACACCCTCCACAGACTTGGAAACTACCAGCACTTCATCCTTTATGCACTTCTTGATTATTTTACATGACATCACCTTTTTGGAAAACTATAAATATTTATGATTTATCTTTAGGATAAGCCCTCCTCTTTAAGTTCCAATTTTTTCTACACATTTTCTCCCAATTTTTTTGTCTTTTTGTCCAATAAGGTCTCAGGGTTCTCTCCTACTATTGAAAAAACAAATATTTTTGTGATTTCCTATGGGGTATTCTCAATGGCACAATCTAACCACAAGTGACCAACATGCACACAACTCAACAACATGTTAGCGACAATAGTGATTTCATTACTACGTCTTAAATGGGGGATCTCAAATAAGATTAGAGTACCACCTTTTCTAATCCCAAAGCCTAATCCTATAGTTCGAGTGAAAAAATAGTAGGGTATGCATGCTCCACCCATTTTATATATTCTATTAGTTTGTCAAATTTATTCTTGTATGTGATTTCCTTATATGTATATTTGAGGTTTCCCACATAACCCATCATATTACCCTGAACCAAAATACATGCTAGAATATCTGATAAAGCCATGATGTACATAGGTTTCTTTGCTAATATAACCCACCTTGACATTTTATTTTGAGGTAGGATATATTATCTTTATGGTCCAAATGCTTCATGTTGTGGTGATGATTAAGGAACATCATCTTCTTCACATTCTTTTGTGACTTGTACCTATTCTAGCACCAAAACGAATTGTCTAGGAAAAAAATATTGTCTTGGTATCAGACCCTTGAACTAACAAATATCTTGGAATACGCCCCATACTTTCGATCTAAAACCATTTAGATATCTATTACAATAAACCAGAATAATCGCCCATGATCAAGAACTCCCAGTCGTGCAAACTCACCTTTTGTTTCTTACCCTCAATAGGAAATGTATATGCAGAGTTAAAAAAAATGGGTCCTCTGTCACATGTTTATAATGTTTGAGGCATAGGCATGGCATCTCGGGCCTTTATGACCCAATATCTTGTCATAAATCATACATGGAATTTCCTTCCTTGATGCATGGTCTGTCTTTCCATATTCTCTTGGTGATCATTCCATACATATTTTGGTAACCTGATCCAATTCCTTGCAATAGAATATGTCTTGGTTGTTAAGAAAATATTCCTACACACTAAAATGAACTAATTACTCATATGACATGGGAAAGAATCATATTATTATATTATTTAAAGATTATTACTTATTTTTATTTAACTTTTTGCATGATAGATGTTAGTCACTCCGTTGTAATTTCTCCCAAAATTGCACATTGTATACATATGTGTCTAATCCACATGAAACACTCCTCTATGTGTAATATTTCTCTTTATGTAGTGCCAACATCCCTTCCCTTAATCCTAATAGCCTCAAAATAATCTTCAATTTCTAGTTGAGGTCCTCTTATGACACTCTCATCATTTTCCTTTCGAATTTGTAGAATCCTTAAGTCTTCACCATCATCTGCTCCCTTTGTAGTATTATAGCTTTCCCTGAAATTTTTGGCATTCAAGGAGTATCTATGCATTAAACATAAAAGTAATTTTCAATGGTGAGTCTAATCTTCAAGTGAAAAGATCTTCTTCTTTATATACTTCAAATCTCTGCCCAATACATCATCCTTAGCTAGAAGAGTGAATTTATAGTTAAAGCTTTAGTTCATCTTATGCCAATTTATAGTGCCTCTACACACCTCCAACTCCATATAGTAATTCCCATGAATGATATTTTGAGTGTGCACAAAACTATGGGACCATCCCTCATGTGGTATCTTCCTTTTATTCCAAGCAGTAACATAACTTTTTACATAGGTTTTTGGATAATCCAACCCATTGTACTTGGCTCCTTTAACCCCTAAATTAGACGCAAAATGAACACATAATAGGTTCCCATCACTCGAAATTCATTTCTATGGTTCGCCTATTTTCTGCAAATTGTACAAAAAACCTTTGAGGATTGTTCTTTCCCTTTTTCTAAATCCTATAATTGGACTGTGAGCATGGCCATAAGGGATTAAATTTGGGCTTTGTTATAACTCTCTCCACTTTTTGTTAGAGATGTGTCTAAGTTAAATGTAATCTCCAAAGCCTTTAAATAGTTTTGAAGGTTATGTTGAGTCGAAGGAACTAGAATATGCAGCAACAATCTAGAAATAAGCCACTCGTTATGCTCCTCCTCCTTTTTTTCAAATCCAACCAATCTAACCACACTTTGGATCCATGATCATAATCCTAGATAGATTCATTTTTTCTCTACATTATCTCCTTCAACTTTGCGACACATTGAGATGTAGACTTAGGCCTACGAAATTATTTCAACATCACTTTTTTTATTTCTATCAGGGTTCTTAGTTGTCTATTTGGAGCATTGTTCTTCTAATTCACATACCAAGTTAATTCCTTACATATGAAAGTAGTTTCTAGCTATATAATCTTGGTGGCATCATCCTTGATGTTATTTGCAATCTATAGTGCCTCACATGAAAACAGATGTTGTTCAATATCTTCAGTCCTAGAACAATGAAACACATGCATCTTGGAATTATCATCCATTTTCTTCTATCTACTTGTCCCTAATAATTGTCTACTAGGTATAATCATTATATATTATCGCACACTTTACGCAATGTGCATAGACGTACGAATTTGTGGCCCTCTTCCTTTAAAGTGAATAGACTCATTCCTACTACTACTTTGATTGTATTCACTCTCTATAATGATTAAATTATGTAAAATGTTGTCTCCAGATATTATCTCTTGATCAACTGGTGCGCTCATAGTTTCAAGTTCAACACAAGGCATATTATAAGTAGGGTTTTTAGGATGCACATCTTCTTCTATTCTCATGCTATGATATAAAGGTCCTCAATCATTTCTTTCTATGTTTTGTATGCCAATGTTCACTCTCTGAGGGGTTCTCTAGGTTATGTTACCTTTCCTTCTCCTATGGCCTCTCTCTATCTCTTCTACTATATTTCAATCAACTACAAGTACTGATGTAGATATGTCTCCTCTATTTCTTCTACCTTGGAATCTTCTTCTAGTGTGCAAGAGGCCACTATCAAAATCTATCATGATTGTCCTTCTACAAATTGTCTCTCTTGGATTCTATTGCATACCCTCTAACAATTGTACTTGAAGTTATCAACATCTACTTCATTCTCTTTTTCTTTCTATTCCTGCATCCCAACCGCATTTCCCAGTTTATTCCCTAGCCATTCCCCAACTTTCCCTTTGCGCAAGAGGATTTTATTTATTTTCCATGGAATTAGAGAATGTAGCTTAGGATCTTAGAATATCTAAAACAATCAACTCAAATTCAAAAACAAAATACTTTTCACAATCGAATAAATACAACATAAATAAATTAGTGCAAAAATATACAACTTTTTGCAATTTTTCAAAATCCCAACTTCGTTATATTAACAAAATCTAATACACTTGTTTAGGGTTCGCATACCAAGGATCATGGCCCTCATATAATCACTGATACAATAATACAAACTAGGGCTTTTTCTTAAAAGAAATGATAGCCAATCTACCCTAAACAATATACCACTAACCAACTAGATGATGTAGTGCACCATCACAACTCCACTTGGTCATACCCTAAGCATGTTTACTACAACTTCTGCTCCCAATCTACAACCATGCCTCTATCAACTAATTATTCTCCTTTAGGTCACTAAACAAGAATCTTGAATGTTACCTGTATTTTATCATTAGTCAATCAATGAATCGACACATATGGTCTTCTTATGATTTATTCACAACTGTTTTTGTGAAAAACTCCTTAGCTTCCCACTACTTCTCTTCATCTCTTTAGGATTTCTTCCCACTATTTCCTTCATGTTCTGCTCCAATGAATAAAAAATTAGGGCATGGAGGGTTTCCCTCTATCACTGCAATATTTACTTCTCTTCAACAACCTTGTTATTTTTAAATTGCTCCACTTCGCCACTTTCTTTCATCCTTCAAAGATCAGCCCCTAAAGCTTCACTTGCTGCATATTCTAGAAGACTTATAGTCCTTAAATTTCTATACTTAGGGAATTTATGAACACCTACTTGCTACCCTCCTAACAACAACAATATTCCCACCAAATCTGTCATATTCTCGGAAAAATCATCCACTAGAAAATGCACCAATTCAAGAGAACAACCATACCTTGTTTCAACAACTTTTGTTGCTCCTATTGTCCTCATACTCTATTCCCTATTCAAAAACTTCTGACATCTAATCAGGGTTTACTATAACTACATTTATATCCCCACAAACTTCTGTGTGTATTCTTACAAATCCTGTGGTTTATCATCTCAAAAATACCTCACTTACTCATTGTCCCTTATATTAGTTCCAACCCTCCTGTTTAGTGTTTCAAACACTTTGAAAGTCACCTATACAATGATGACCTATCACTAGGGCATTATGTAAAGTTTTAGACCTCTTCCATGAGAATAATCGCCCTTAAACTAGGCACAAAACTACCTCACCTTGGCTTCCTTCCTCATTGGTAGCTCCGCATATCTTTGACCTACAATCACGAGAGATTTAAACCAAAATATACTCTTTCTATTCCCTTCCCTAGCCTCCTTAGGTCTTAGTTTCCTCAGAGGTATATTTTACTTTGATTCTTTCTTATTAGATCGTGAAATGATCCTCCATTCATCTTCTATTTATATGCTTCCTTGAGCTAACGACTGACCCTTCAAAGGGACTCTGTAAGTGAGGTCAACTTGAATGACATGAAAATTAGCCCACAAAAACATATAAGATATTGATATCTCAACTTCTACGGCTCTTCCTGTGGTGCTTAAAGCAATCCCTTCTTCATGTAAGGGTATTCTTTCATATCCAAGTGTCATGTCTCCAAAACTCCTCTTGGATTCACACCCACAACATTGGGTGCAAAGCTCACAACCTGGATACTTTTGACCACAAAGCCCATGTGGTTAAATTATTCCAGAACCATGTAGCTAGGTTTTGGAGTACCTCCCAAGCTACCAATATGAAAAATCCCTCTTAGTGAGAGAGGAACTAACAAGACTAGGAAGTAACTCATACAATGCCCTTCTTGGAAGTGTCACTGCTACCCGAAGCCTCCTGCTTCGTCTTCTCTTGAAATGGTTTTAGGAAATTCCATGATACCTTATTTGAAGTTGTAGAAGCACCCTTTCTCCCCACAGACCATGCATTCTTCTTAAGCTCCACATTCTCTCTCTAAACATGCAAGCTCCATCTAGTACTCAGCTCCCTCTGATCCTCTAGAACCTAGATCTTCTCCTTTGTTTTCTTCTGTTGATCTATAGCCTTGCCCATAAGCCAACATAGAGCATGGTCCTTAAATATAATGAGAACTCCACCAAAGATATATCCTTTAGACTTGAGCTTCACTTTCCCTTCCTTGAAAATTACATCATACCCCTTCTTCTCAATCACTGAGACAGATGACACATTATATCTCATCTTTGGTACATATAATACATTATGAACTTACATCAACTAACCTGACTCCATATTGAATGGAATGGCCCCTGATCCTTTAATATCCTTTTGAATCTTGTCACCCACCACCATCTGCAACTAATTTGAGTCCCATTGAGCTAGAGTCTTGAGCACATCCTATGAGCCTATCATATTCTTCAATGCACCATTTCTCACGTACCATGCAACCTCATCAATGTCACCCTTAGAGAAATGAGAGATTAAAGAAAAATATTCACTCTCCAATCTCCTAGAGAGGTCATTTATCTCAGTAGAACTGGCAACACCTAGAACATTCTCCCTCTTCTTCTTCTCATCACCTCCCTACTTCTTCTTCAGACACTTCATCAAACAATGACCATACTTTCCACTATTGAAACCTGTCAAATTAATGAATTCCCTTTTTTACTTTCCCTCCATGCTTGTTGCAAGTGCCACATCATCATCTGAAACCTTATTCTTCGGATTAATATCCTCCTCTCATAATTATTCTTGAACGAAGTCATCACACATCCTATTCCAATTTGGCAGCTTCTATCTATGAGTGGTCCCTTTGATGAAAGACTTCCATTCTAGAGTAAACCCCTTCAAAGAAACCCTCACCATCAGAATCTGTAATAGTCACTTTGATGGTAGCAATATTATCTTGAACATGAGACAATCTTGTCAGATACAATGTCACTCATTCATCCCTTTGTATTGGTGGAATTCAACTCATCGTGCAATTCTAAATCTTGGTTCTCATTCTTATTCTGGAAAAATGCCTAAAGAGATTTCCACATCACATGAAAAATGTTATTCCTAGATAGATGAGGTATAAAAGGATCCTTGAAACCATATAGGATGATCAACTTGGCCCTCATATCCATCTCTTCATACACTTCCAGTTTCTTAGGGTCAATCAACTTCTTGATCTCCTTTTTGGCCAAGTCCAAAATCTTATTCACCATTAGAACCAATTTAATCATTTCCTTCCATGGAATATAGTTGGACAACCCTTCCAACCTGTCCCGATACTGAAGACCAAATTACATCTTTCACATTGTTATTAGTCTTTCAACAACAATATGACTAATTCCCTCTTCAGTTCTACTTGTTTTTGTACATTGTGATTTACTATCCCTTCAAACTAACTTTGATTCCATGTTGATTTCCCATGACAGTAGAGAATGTAGGTTAGGGTATTAGAATCTATGATGCAACCAAGTTAAATGTCACAAAAAACTAGTTTCTATAGTGTAATAAATACAACAGTAAATCAACTAGTGCACAAATATACAATTTTTCAACTGTTGAAGTTTCTACATTTACTTAGTTAGAAACCCTCCATGCACTTTATTTCATTTATTCCTACCTACTTGTTATTTTACTTAACAAGTTATTTACAATGTAAATACTGAAAATAACACTAGTGCATGCTCAACATATTACAGATAAGCAACTAAAGGAAACAAAAACAAACACACCATATGACACCATCATTTTCAGACTAATGTCCTTGAAAAAACCAATGTGGGAAAACTGATGTAGCTATTTGAGGGTTTTCTTATTAAGCAACATCAGAGTACAATCTGAGTGCCGAAACTAGCCTACCTAACAGAGAATTTCCTTGGTAGTAATACATCTCAGTTTTTGAAAAATCTCCTACCTGAAACCTCGGATAAACCTTCTGGTAGTTACTCAACACAAATTTGCCCCAGAAACCGCAGCGTCATCCTCTCTTTGGACTACATCAACCCCTCTCTACACAGCACTAGCCCTGTGTCACCTTGGATGGGTTTGCGTTAGCCTTAGGAGGCCCTACGTCAGCCCAATGACCCTCTATGTTAGCAACGCTGACCTCTCTGAGGCTCTGTGCAGCTCCCGGCTACCTCTGCATGGCCCTATGTGATCCCTGGCTCACTTTTCATCACTCTCCTTAGCTACTGCACTGCTCTCTTGACACTATATCTACCTCTCTATCTCTTTATACTCAAATTCCCCTTAGTTACAGCTCCTGATCACTAATTCTATCTCTCTTAGTAAACCCCGCTCTAGAGAATAGAATGATTGATCACTCTGGTGTATTCTCCAAGTGACCCTCAAGCCTCCTCTTATACCTTCTTTATTGACATATCAACGACTGAGATTAAGACCCTAACCAACAACTAAGATTAGATCTGGCTTGATCCATGTCTTTTCTAAGTTTACTTAGTTAGAAACCCTCCATGAACTTTATCTGATTTATTCCTACCTACTTGTTATTTTACTTAACAAGCTATTTACAACGTAAATACTAAAAATAAACACTAGTGCATGATCAACATATTACAGATCAACAACTAAAGGAAATAGAAACAATCACACCATATGTCACCATTATTTTTGGACTAATGTCCCTGGGAAAACCCAATCCAGGAAAACTGGTGCAACTATCTGAGGGTTTTGTTATAAGAAATATCAGAGTACAATGTCGATGCTGAAACTGGCCTACCCAAAAGAGAATTTCCTTGGTAGTAATACCTCTCAGTTTCTAACAAATCTATTGGATGAAACCTTGAATAAACCTTCTAGCATCTACTCAGCACAAACCTTCCCTAGAAACCCCAACGTTAGCCTCTCTCTAGACTGTGTCAACCCCTCTCTACCCAATGTTGGGCCTGCATCACCCTGGATGGGTTTGCGTCAGCCTTAGGAGGCCCTGGGTCAGCCCTTTAGTCCTCTGCATCAGAAATGCTAGCCTCTCTGAGTCGTTATGTAGCTCTCGACTGCCTCTGCTTGGCCCTTCGTGAGCCCTGCCTGAATCTGCATCACTCTCCCCAGTTATTGCGCTACTCTCTTGGCATTATCTCTGCTTCTCTATCTCTCTTAACTCAAACTCCCCTCAGTGGTATCTCTGGATCACTAATTCTATCTCTCTTAGCCAACCCCGCTCTAGAGAATAGAATGATTGATCACTCTAGCGTACTCTCCAAGTGACCCTCAAGCCTCCTTTTATACTTTTCCTGTTAACATATCAACGGCTGAGATTAAGTCCCTAATCAATGGCTAAGATTAGATCTAGATTAACCCATGTCTTTTGGACCATTCTAACACAGTTTCATATTACTAGCCATTAATATTTTATTTTCCCTATGTTTAGTCTTAGAGACGCCATTAAAAATATTAATTATTTTAATATCTCCTAAATTGTTTCAAATCTTCCCAAACCCTTTATGGGTCTTGGAGATCTCATGTGCCCCAACCTCTCCACAATAGTTTGTGGTTAGAACACATTTGATGCTACCCCAAATCAACACTCCCTCTTAGCAAGGACTATGCTCTAGCAACACTCCTCACTGAGTATTACTCTGATCATCTAGCATGGGTACCTGTGCTGATGTTAGGCCTTCCTGCCCAACATCCTCTACACTGTTGCATCTTGTAATACTATCCATGGTTCTTACACTACCATTGTTTCATATGTAAAACAACTCCCTCTATATCCATGTTGCTACTAGCCCTTTCTCCCAGCACTACATCCGCACTGCACCTCCTCTCATCATGTTGCATTATGTTGCCCACTGCTGAATTGCAACTTACTTACTAAGAAGTAAGTAATTGATCTTCCAATCTGACCTCCCTGTTGGGCTAGAGACACATACTGATGGTGAAGCTCACTCTACCACTAACAAGTGCTCTCTCTCTGATATCTACGCTACTGCAACAACTCCCTACATCTCACACCATTGCACACCTCTCTGTGCCATCCTGCACTGGTGCAACACTCACGTGCCTCTTTCATTGTTGTAGCCTGCTAGCCTTATGATTTCCTGGAAATCCTACATTATAGCTCTCTCTGCCACTCCATCTGCATTTGTCTCTACCCAACTCAGCCAGTCCTACGACTCCTCTTCGGGGCTCCTGAAGCAAGGTCTAATCCAGGAGGCTGTGTACCTTGAGGATCCTGCCCCTTATCGCCCATAGTCTGCTTGACTATAGCTCTATTTTTCCACACTTCCACTTGAGTGGTGTGTGTGCACTCATCGCATAGTCATCATCTGTCAAAACTTCCTTCTCTACCCTTGTTTGGCACTACCTTAGTCTCGGAACACTCTCCCTTACTCTTCTTCCTTAGACACTGGGTTGTCTAATGACCCAGCTCCCCACAATGGAAGCACTTGACCTTGGAGAGATATTTCTTCTTCTGCTTTTCTTTCTTTCCCTCAGATGCTAAAGCAACATCTTCTTCCTCATGCTTGACTTTGATCCCCTTGTTGTTGCTACCCATCTTTGAGTACCGTCTGATCTTTTCCGACAAAAGTTTTGCCCACATCTCATCCCAAGGTGGGAGAATCTATCCACTCTAGACAAATACCTCCCAGTCTTCTGAGATAACATTTAGGGTTGTCCTCACCATTAACTCTTGATCCGATGTTGCTTCTATAGCAATCAACTAATCTTGGCTCTGATTCAGTCCTCTGAGGAAGGTGTCAATCAGTTCTCCCTTCTTCATCTGATACAACCTCAACTGTTTCTCAAGTAGCATTTTTCTTTGCATATAAGTATGTTGGTACAATTTATTGAGAGCCTCCCACATCTCAAATGTTATTTCCTTCTTGGCTATGTGTGGTACTACATGATCCTTGACCCCGTAAAGGATAATGCTCTTGGCCCTCACCATTGCCTCCTCATACTTTTTGTTATCATTGGAGTCGACTAGGATAGATATTACCTTGAAGGTGAAGTTCTTGACACGATTACTGTCAAGTATAAATAAGATTCTGGCCTTCCAGACTATGAATTTTGATGCTTTGTCTAGTCTATCCTAGTCTCTTACTCCATATAGTGCCATGATGCTCCTATACTTCCCTCTTGGAAGTTCTCTATTCGACTCCTCTAAGTCTCTACTTCCCGTCTGGAAGTTCTCTTCTGGACTCCCTCTAAGTCCTCATTTCCTTCCTGTAAATCCTCCTGCCACTTTCAAGATGCCCCCAACTCTGATTGTCTTGTGCAAAACCACACCACTGGTCCAGGTTCCTTGGCTAGAAACCCTCGGTAGAAACTCCTCTTGGCCTTGATCTATCAGGTACTATTTTAACTACAGTACCTCACTAGCTCAACTCTGCAATTTTCCCACAACCTTCTAATCCCCAACAACTAGAAGGTGAGAGCTCCCAGGCTTTGTGCAATCCCGGCACCAGCAACCCGACCTCCTTAGCCAACTATGTCACCCCTCCAAACTACTATGTGGCTCTACGTGAGGCTCCATTTTCCTTCCTTAGCCTCTGCACTACCTCTTCCCTGCTCAACTTTGATGATGCAAGCACTGTGTCACCCTTCCCTTCTTGTTGCTCTGTTAGAAAAAACTTTTATCACCTCAGGACAACTTTTTTCTACTACTATCACTCCGCCTGGATGATGTCCTTAGTCCTCCTATGATCTGAAATCATGCTCTGATACCATGTTGAAGTTTCAAGTTTACTTAGTTCAAAATCCTCCATGCACTTTATCTGATTTATTCCTACTTACTTGTTATTTTACTTTAAAACAAATTATTTACAATGTGAATACTGAAAATAAACACTAGTGCATGCTCAACATATTACAAATCAATAGCTAAAGGAAGCAAAAACATTCACACCATATGACACCGTTATTTTTAGACTAATGTGCCCGGAAAAACCTAATGTGGGAAAATTGGTG
This sequence comes from Pinus taeda, assembly GCA_000404065.3. NCBI lineage: Eukaryota > Viridiplantae > Streptophyta > Pinopsida > Pinales > Pinaceae > Pinus > Pinus taeda. The sequence goes on from APFE031329046.1 coordinate 23,281, forward strand.
CAGCTATTCAAGGGTTTTCTTATTAAGAAATATCAGAGTACAACCTCGGTGCCCAAGCTGGCCTACCCAATAGATAATTTCCTTGGCTGTAATACCTCTTAGTTTTTAACAAATCTCTTGGTTGGAAGCCCAGATAAACCTTCTGGCAGCTACTCAGCACAAATCTGCCCTAGAAACCCCAGCATTAGCCTCTCTTTGGACTACATCAGTCCCTCTCTGCCCAGCTTTATCCCTACATCACCCCGGATGGGTCTATGTTAGCCTTAGGAGGCCCTACGTCAGCCCTCTGGCCCTCTGCATCAGCAACACTAGCCTCTCTGAGGCTCTGCACAGCTCTGAGCTGCCTCTGCGTGGCCCTACTTGAACCTTGGCTGGCTCTGCGTCACTCTCCCCGACTACTACACTCCTCTCCCAGCACTATCTCTACCTCTCTGTCTCCCTGTACTCAAATTCCCCTCAAATGCATCTCTTGATCACTAACTCTATCTCTCTTAGAAAACCTCACTCTAGAAAATAGAATGACTAATCACTCTAGTCTATTCTCCAAGTGACCCTCAAGCCTCCTGTTATACCTTTCCTGTTGACATATCAATTGCTGAGATTAAGTCCCTAATAAATGACTAAGATTAGATCTGGATTGATCCATGTCTTTTGGACCATTCTAACACAATTCCATATTAATTCCCATTAATATTTTATTTTCCCTAAGTTTAGACTTAGGGACTCTGTTAAAAATATTAATTATTTTGATATCTCCTGAACTGTTTAGAATCTACCCAAACCCTTTCTAAGTATTCGAGATCTCATGTGCCCCAACCTCTCAACCAAATTTCGTGGACAGAGCATATCTGATGCTACCCCAAATGAACATCAACAACCCAACTTAGTTATATTAACAAATTGTACCAAGTTTCATGGCCCTCACATAATCATTGATACAAAAATACAAACTAGGGTTTGGTGTCAACAACTATGAAAACAAATATACAATTAACAAGATACAACTAACTAACTAACTGATGTAGTGTGCCATCACAACTCTACATGATCATACCCTGAACGTGTCTACTAGTGCTTCTTCTCCCAATGTGTAGCTTTGTTGATATCAGTGGATCCTGCTCCTTTAGGTCACTAAACAAAACTCTCCAATATTCCTTATAATTGATCAATAGTCCATTAATGAATCAACACATAGGGTCTTCTTTTTAGTTTTTCACAACTCTATTTGTGAGCAACTCCTTAGTTTCCCACTGGTTTGTCTCAGTTCTTTAGGACATATTCCCATTGTTTCTTTCTTGTTCTACTCCAATGAAGACAAACTTAGGGCATGGAATGTTTCCCTCTATCATTACAATATGTCCTTCTCTTCAGCAAACTTGGGCTTGTCAACTACTCCACTTGGCTACCTTCTTTCTTCCTACAAAGATCAATACTTGAAGCTTCACTTCCTACCTCTCCTAGCAAACCTATATTCCTTCAAGGTGTACACTTAGGGAAATTTTTAACACCTACTTGTTTCCCTCCTAACATGCACAACATTCCCATGAAATCTATCATAAATTTGGAAAAAACATCTACTGGAAATGCATCAATACAAGAAAACAACCATACCTTATTTCTGCATCTTATGTTTCTCCTTTTTCCCTCAGCGTCTATTCCCTATTCTGTAACTTTGTCGCTCCGATTATGGAATTTGTATCTACAACCACAATGCCTCAAACTTGGTCATGTATGCTTCAAAAACTTATGACTTATCCTCCCAAACATACCTCACTTACTTGTTGTCACTTGTGTCACTTCTAGCCCTCCTGTTTAACCTATCGGCCCCTCCAAAAGTCACGTATAGGACTAGAGCATATAAGTAGGGAATGATATAAAGTTTTGTACCTCTTCCTTGGGAATAATTACCCTCAAAATAGGCACTGAACTTCCCTACTTTGTCTTTCTTCCTTGCGTGTTTCTCCTCCTATTTTAGACATGAAATCACAAGATATTAACCACAAACATACTCCTTCTCTTCCCTTTGTAAGTCTCCTTAGGTATTGATTACCTCAAAGGTATATCCTCATTTAATTAATTCTCATTAGATGGTGAATTGATACTCTAATCATCTTCTATTTATATTCCTTCTTGAGCTAATGGTAATCCCTTAAAAGGGACTCTCTAAGTGAGGTCGACTTGAATCTTAGGATAGTTAGCCCACATAAAGATATAAAAAATATCTCAACTTCTATAAGTCTTCTCTTCCTGCTTGAAGTAACCCATTTTCCTTCAAAGGGTGCTCTTCCATCTCGAAGTGTCAAGTATCCAAAACTCCTCACATATTCACACCCATAACTTTGGGTGCAAATCCCACAAATTGGGTTTTTTCCCACGAATCCTATGTGGGTCAAATTCCTCCACAACCCTGTACCCTAGGGTTTTAGGTTCCTCCCAAGCTACCAATATCAACAGGTTTTATCTATTGATGGTGCCAAAATACATCATTGGAATTCTCTTATCAAATAATAGCATCTTGAAAAGAGTAGACAATGCCTGAAAATATCTGCCAGATGGTCCCTTCAGAAACTCTCTTAGCAATGATATAAGAGACTATAAATTCAATAAAAAAACTATGTAACATGCCATTCTAAGATACTCTCAAACCAGTCATATATGACATTATAAATATTATTATCCAGAAATTATAATTTTCGAACTAGCTCATGAGTCCACCCTCTAGGTTCAACATGGTGTCAGTCTTTATTTTGATCATTGAACTTATGTATCAATTCTTCTACTAAATTAATATATTCAACAAAGAAACTTTCATAATAATTCATGGAAACATACAGTTGTGTCCATTCATCTACAATGATTTGGCGATCTTATATTTCACTAGAAGCAAACTCTCGCTCCTTTTCTTCAAGTCACTGGTTCATTTCCTCCTTTCTAGGATACCATATTATCTTTAATATTGAACCCTGATCCCAACAAAAAAGCCATTTGTTGGTGCAATTTATAGTCTCACTCGAGTTATGTGTAAATTCTCGGTAATAAAGCCCCACCAGATATTGACCCTTTCAACATCAACTACAAGAGAAGATCAAGCCTTGCTCTAGGCATCAAGGGGGACTACAAGAACTAGGATTTTGTAGTTGTGAAGGAAATAAGAATCAAATGAGCATAACGATTCTACAACATATTACCTATCATTGATATGCTAACCCCTTGTGTGAATACTCACAAAAATGACCGAAATATTAACAATCAAAATAAAATTTTAAAATGGGGTTTTTGAATTAGCCAAATGTTGTAATAGAATCAACAATGCACTACAACCATTTGCAAGAAACATAATTATTGCATGATGTGACCATCTTATAGAACATAGGAAATAAGAACAAGTTGATCTTCAATTTGTTAATAATCAAAAGGGGTTCTTGGTACAACAGTTGTAGCATTACAACAATATTTAACCTTGACTCATGAGCCTAAATCTCATAATATTACAACAAAAACAAGAAACTACTAAGGAAATAATCACAAAACAACCAACCAATCTAAATCCCTTTAGCATCTGCCTATTTATACATAGTTACAAAATATTTGATACCATGGGAAGTACTATGAAAAAAAATACCATGGGAACTACCATGCGCAAACCCACTACACTCAATAATATGACCCAAATAATCAAGTAAGAATACATAGTAAAACTTATCATTTTTCACCCATTTAGATTATGTGCTACTCCTTTCCCTACAATTATCCTTTCTATGCTAGTTTTGTGTGCACCTCCTTCTACGAAAAAACTTGTGCGTCATTTCTACATGTTTTTTCTGTTCGAGCTTTACATGTGTGATTCCCAAAACTCTAAAACATTCTGCATTTCATTGCATAGATTCTTTCCAAAAATTGTCCCAAAAATTGTCCCAAAAGTTCGCTAGATTTTTGTTGGCTTATTCTTTGAGGCATAAAAGATGTATGTTGATTTCTTCCTTCAACATTGTATCTTTTGAGAATGGATGTAACTCCCATTCCATTGTCATTGTTGATTTTTGTTTTCACTCAGTTTTATCTTGCTGCTATTCTTTTTTTTTACTCTTGTTGTCTGTGATAATTTGCTTTAGTTGCAACTCTATCTAGTCCCTTGACTACATTGACAAATTTGATGGATTCCTTATCTTCAAGTACTTTTGAACTGGTCTCTATGTCATATCCCAAACCATTGTTGATATGAGTTGATCTCTGGACACTCATAATCTCATCCACCTTACTAGATCCTTTGATAAATTTCTAATTTAGGTTGATTTGCATCTTATTCCTTTCAAATGCTTTTCTAAGGGAGACTACCTCTTCCTTAATCCACTCATATTCAATGCATTCTTCTTTCATATGTTTCAACTAAGTATCCTCAATATTCTTTTCTTCCTTGATTTTTAGAAGAAAAAGTGCCAAATTTTTAGAGATACCCTTCTTTTTTCAAAGTTTGTCAACATCTCTTTCTACATCTTATTCCTTTTGATTAGCCTTTTAATTTATTCTAAAGCAATAATCAATTCACCATCCAAATATACTTCAATAAATTCTTCATCAAATTCTACATGTTCTTTTTCTAATGTGTCTAAAAACATGATCATAGACTTTTTTGTACCTCCTTTAGATTTTTCCTCATTAGAGGATTGTTCATCTTCATCTTTTGAGAAAGTATTATCATCTTGAGTAGAAAAACTCTTATTTCTTATATTTATATCTTGTTATGCTTTTCTATACTTAGCCTTATGTTCACATTCATTCTTCTTTTCGTTTTGTGAAAATTTAGATGCATAATAACCAACCTTACCACAATTCAAACATTTAAATCCAACTTACCCTGTTATTTTCCAAATCATCTCTTCAATTTTCTCACAAAATTTTTATGCTCTTACTCAGATCCACAACTTGAATCATCTTGATCTTGCTTGGAATTTTTGTCATATTTCAAGGTTATCCCTATTGATATATTTATTCTTTATGTAGGATTCATTTCATAGGGAGTTAATGTTCCATGTAATTGATTCAATAATATAATGGTGAAATCTCACATTTCCTCAAAATTTTTTGAGCTACAAAAATTCATTCATTATCTCATCAAGTCCTCTTAATGTATTGACTATTTCATCCACTGAAAGGAATGATTTTTCTATTTCGTCATCATCATGCATATTAAGGTATTCAAGTTGCATTCTATAGCCATTAAGTTTATCCTTCTTTAATTTGATGTCTCCTTCATATTAACTACTCATCATGTCCCATATTGCCTTGGTAATGGTGCATTGCATAACTTTGACCAAATTAGATTCAGGCAGACTAGTAAGTAGAGAATTATTTACTTTTTCATTATAAGTGAAACCAGTCTTATCATCTTTGTTACTTATGATAGGTGGCTTTGTATATCAATTTTGTACTATGTCCCATACATCTCCACCAAGAGACTATAAGAAAGTCCTCATTCTTTCCTCCTAAAATACATAGTTTGTTTTAGTAAGTATATGAACCTTAATTGTGTTACTTCCATCATGTATAGAAATTATATTATATCTACCTTCCAGTTATTAGATTATTGTTGAAGGAACTTGGCTCTAATACCAGTTGTTAGAAACCAGGAAAATACTGTGAGAGTGGTTGGATCAATATTTTAACAACTCTAAAAATTACTTCCTAAAAGTACAAGTACTCAACTACAAAGTAATAAATAGAATCACGTCAATCTGAGAAAGTATGAACGCAAGATATTAACATGGAAACCCAACTGGGAAACACCACAATTTATTTTTGGTTATGATGCAAAATAAACCTCCAACTTTAAATTACATCAATTTTTGTAGGATACAACCTACAAAAGGTTCCAACGTCATTTTCATTTGCAATCACAACCTTGTTGTTTTTTACAAGAACCAACCTAAAGGGAGCACCAACTCCCTATTGTGCAAGTACCTACTCGCACAACTTTTCAAGTCCTTCTTTCATGAATTTTCAAACCCATATCTGAGGCTTCCTTTTCATAAAATATTACCTCATCAATTTCTCCATCTCAATACTACTCTTCATCCCAACACATACTTCTTTTGTCTCTATTCATGTTTTTTTTCTCTTCAATGTTGTCTTTACTTATAAGGCTTTACAACTCCTTCTATTCTTAGTTCATTTTCTATTTTAAATGTTATCTTGCAATCAGGCGTCATATATATTAGATGAGTTATTATCCTAACTATTGCTTCAACTACTCTCATCTGTATATTTTTTAATTGTTCAATTAGTTGATTCATACTTCAACACTTTTTATTCTCGCTCGGCATATGAATAACACATTTTACATTCCCTATTAAAAACAAAAATCTAACTGCTTCAACATGTTTGTCCAAATTTCGTATTCATAATGAAATATTTCTTTTTTGTAATTTTGGTGCTCAAATGACAAATTCATTATTTTCACCTACTACTCCTTTTCACATAGGACCACAAGCCTCGAACCTTAGGCGTAAGTATATAAATGGTGTTTCGTAACTTGCCCGTATGACCAAATCATAGAACTATGTTCTTAACTATCAGAGAGAAAAACACTTCTATTAATGTTATGATAGAATCACTGTCCCATGTGGCATCCTTTGTGTGATGCCATGTGTCACCCTAAATTAGCCCACTTTTCCAAGAAAAAATCCCAATTTTTCCTACCATGTGTCACCTATTGTAATTTTCCATGTGTCCACTGATGTCTAGACTATATGTCAGCCATCTTGTTGCATCATTTACTAGACTACCACCTATGTTTGATAGCCACATCAATGTTGATCAGATAAAACTTGGTATCCAACACATTTCCTTTATAACTCTTTGGCATGCCTTCAATAACCCTGGATGATCGGATACACCCTACCATGCAGAACCACGAAAACTTGAAACTATGACCCAATAGATGATCAATGTTAATTTGGATCTCTACCTTAATATGGAACTTCACTCTTTCGATACATAGACAAAAATATCTATCTCTCTCTCACTTGCATTTGGATGCAAAATAATAATGAAAAACTAGATTAGTCAAATACAAAAACTTCCAAATACTTCAAACTTCTAAGGTATGTCCATTTGAATTTGACATTTGATGCTTTCTATTGTTAGATAACAAGGTTTCACCTTGAATTTATCAGATGCCCCATATTCTTTGAATCCTTCTCTTCTTGTAAACTATTCCTTCACTTAAAACACTTTTTTCCCCCCGATACTTTAGAGTTTGACCAAGTGTCATATATGCTGGAAATATCCTGGAGAGGAATATTCACCTAAAGACATTGCAAAATAATTTTAGCAATTTACCTATAGATAAATTCCTTCAAATATAGGCTACATCTCATCATCAAAAACTCCCATAATCTTGTATTCACTCGACATTAATGAGTATACTCGCTCACCATGAACTGCCCAGTAATTTTGTTGGTTCAGCCCATTGTATTGAGTTGAATTCCATTACATTTATCAATCTCTTGGATGCATTTTGTTTGTTTAAGAGACTTATCATTAAGTTTTCTCCAATAGATCTACATTTACCAACACCAACTCATTAACTCTAGGGATTTGATTTAGAGGCCCAATACCTTTCATTTTGTTTTTGTGATTATTTTTATACCCTACATGTTGCATTGAATTTTAAATATTTATCGCTAATGGCATGGTCACTCCTCTAAGTCTTAAACTTGAACACATATATTTGCATTATATTGGTTTATACTATCACCTTGGTATATGTTATTATTATTGGTGAGCTAACTCACATCTAACCATGGGGGCTTCACTCAATCACCCTTTCACATATCAGGTACGCTTGTGGCATACTAAACAATACCCTTAATTTAACTACATATTGGAAAACACCTTTAAAAGTCACATTATTTAAACGCCTACCAATACGAACTCGATACATCTTCCCAATTTAAAAAATCCCTACTTTCACTAAATATTGTAGTATTCATTTTTTAATTAAGATTTTTTATACCCCTTTCTATTTTTTCATTAACTATGAGATCCATTTTTTATACCAACAAATGCAAAAACCCTTTACTCCTATTATATGCTCAATATATCATGTCATTTTTTCCTCAATATATATCTGCTATTATGAACACACGTGGTGTGGTATGGCTCCCCCAGCGAAGCCCTCACACATTTATATACAATTTAGATCCTTGGACACTAAGCAAATAGTATCCTTCATGATCAAACAAGAGATCCTTTAATCACACCATGGAGATCTGTTCTCAGTTATATAAATGTTCCAGAAAAAATTGAAAACCAAAGACACTTACTACACTTATTCAACATTTGCTCCAAATCTCTGGTTTGATATTATCTCAATGGCCTCTCTACATATTCAAGAACGTATTTCAATGGGCCTTCTTTGTTGTAGCTCCATGTCCTCTAGGGTGATATTATTTCAGGACAAGAACAAATGAGTGTAACAATAATTTTTAATTGTAGCATGAACTAGCTACATTTATAAATCCATTTGATGTTTCTATATCAATGATAGAAATGATATGTACATATCCACATGGTATCCTTTTATTCATTCTTTTTACGTAAATATCATAAGTACACATGTTTTATTGTAGAAAAAAGGTCACATGAATTATTAAAAATATAACCCTTGGAATCAAGTAAGTTATCATGAAATCTCCTCTTCCTTAATTCGATACTCCATCCCAAAATGGTTCAATAGTTCAGTCCATGGTGGCTTAATGCTCTTAATTACAAAACATGAAACTTTGCCAACAGTAGGTCCACACCATAGTGGTGTATCCTATTACCATATTAATAGAATCTTTTTGGGACCAATATTATATCTCCTTAGGTCTCTCAAATGTTGAATCTTTATGTGGCCATCTTCATAGATGTGGTTTCGAGTAGAAATAAAGTCAAACAAATCAATATGTGGTTCATAGAAATGAATTTCATAATATACTTTATACCCTTTATCCTACATTAATCTTAAAATTCCATTTGCAATAGATAAAATTCATTGCATAATATCAAGTCTATGCTAAGAAGAATTTTCATATTTAAATACTTCCCACTAACATATCTAAGATAAAATTACAACTTACCTTTCTTATTTTCTTAGAATATTTAAAAATTGTAATTCTTTGTTCTATCCTTATTTGGAATAATGTAGTAAGATTAGGGTCATTTATTTACTTCTTTTTAATTATTGTGAAAATCTATCTTAACTCACTTGTCAATTTGTAGATGGGACAACCATTACTAGCTATAATATGTGAATGTAGACTGACTCATTACCATTACACTTTTGTTTTTATTTAGTGGGAAAACCTATATTAACTCAATTGTTCACTGGTAGTAGAGACAACCATCACTAGTTATTATTTAGGAATGTGAACTGACTCATTATCACTAGCTATTATTTCTGAATATGTATTGATTCATTATCACTAGTTACACTGAAGGTGTTCTCTCTATGCCCTTTCATGTAATGACACTATTCACTACACTGAATCAGTGAGCTTCTATTCCGTCCTCCTGCATCCTATTAAAATATGACATGTGGAATGTGGTTTCTTGTTTATTGTACTCCTCCCTAATATTTTGTCTCAACTTTCAGGATAGCCTACGAACATGTTACGACTGAGAACACCACGTCACCATAGATAGCCAAAACCTTGGGTAGCCTTCTTGGTATCTATAACATGGATTACAGTGGATATTTTCTGACAGGACCGATAACTTTTCTTATTGAGGTCATAGGGGTATTGGGAAGCAGGCTTAAATTGAATATGAGTTACTGTGATGAAATATATTTCTCAGATCCCATTGCACAGATGAAACATGAAATAATATCAAAGTCAGCATCAATGTCGATACACATTACATGAGGAATTTTACATCTAATGTTGTACGTGTATGTCATATGTGTGAATTCATTATGAAGAATTCGATGAAATTGATTATTAAGTGACCCAACTACAATTTTGTTGGGAGGAAATACAAAATAAGGAGCCACGCTAATTATCAGGTGATATAATTCCAATTTTGTTGGAGGGAAATCAAGAAGAAGGAATCACTCATTGTTAGATGTGTCGTTCGATAATCGAAATGAGGATGATTAAGAGTGAAAAGCACACCATTCCGAAGAAATTTAGTTTATAGAAGAAGTGCGAGGGGCCTATGAAGTGGTGGAAGATCCCACCCAAGCATATGATGTTGTGCCAAAGAAACATGAAACCCCAAGTAAATAGGCCCATTTCTCACTGGCCCTCGGTCACAACACAACGAAACTTATGACGACCATTTAACAAGCCCAATACACATCCAAGTGTTATGTTACCACCAGTTATTTTGTCTTTCCTATGGAATTCTTAGGAAATCTAGCCTTTTGGCATTATCAAGAGTGCATATGTTATTTACCAGTAGAAAATGGTGAAATTAGTGACTAAGTGACTAAAAAATTTAGTCACCCACAACTTTTCCATGTGAAATACTACCAAAAATTAGTAATATTAAGAAACCCAACTAAAACCAACTAACATAAATGACTATTTTAGTCACTAGTTAAAATATATCACTAGCTAATAGGTAATACTACTAAGAATGACTAACATAAATGACTAATTTAGTCGAGGAAAAAAAATATGACTACCTAACAAAAACTAAAATAATATGAATTAGTCGTTTATGTTGGTAATTTTAATTGCGTCACTTCAACAATCTAAAATTACAAGTCCCAGTGGATTCAAATGTTGTTTTAGATTGGCTGAAAGGTCATACTTCCTTATACACTTCTTTATTGGATGAAAGGATGATTAAAATTATGGACAATATTATAATCTTTAGGGGCATATCATTTGATCACATTCATACGGAATCCAATTCAAAATTTGACAAATTATCGAAAAGGGAAGTGGGCCAACACCTCCTTTCGCAACATAACATGACCACCTATATATGTTGCAACAACATTTCCAACTTATTTGGTTGTTTGCACATATATTTCACATTTTTTCTTCGTCTTGCAAAGTGGTAGCGTTAAGGAGAGGGTATGAACTCTAATCAAATAATGTTCACTTAGTACCGCTACCAAATTTTCTTCATGCAAGTTGCATAATGATAAATCGATGACATTTGAATGTTACAAACATGTAAGTAGTCCACATTCAACTCTGTTGTGTTCATTGTCCTTAGTAACAATGACAAGTTTGAATATTTCCTTTATTTATAATTGCAAACACATAACTCTTTCTTGTCCCAAACATAGTTAATATTGTTTGTGTATGATCTCTTAATTCTAGAATGATCTCTTCATGATGATAACGAACTCTCAATCTCCAATTCTCATGAATATGATGAATGAATGATGTAATTCCTTACTTGTATAGAGAATTTATGATTCATTTTCTATTTTTATTGTGTCATTGTATATATGCTTCACTAGCATCTCATGCTATATGGTTAATTGAGCAAGCTTTATCTTTCATTTTTCAAGTATCATTTGGTTGCATGTGTTAGGCCAGGAGGTAACTCCTCCAAATTGAGATTGTATTATTCATTTAGGCTTTTCATTACTATATAAAAAGAGGGAGTGACTATTGAGTTTCATCTCTCGATGACTCTCCATTTTCTCTATTATTTGTTTACACTATTTACAGTTGTTCACCCAATTCCTATGATTAGGTGTCAACATTCCCCCCCTTAATCTAAAGGGATGTTGGTGAGTCCAAGCATCATTTTGAATCTTTCAAGATTATCTCTTCCAAGCGCTTTGGTGAAGATGTCTACAATTTGCTCATTAGTGGAACAATGGCGAAGATGGATTGTTTTGGTCTCAACATGATGTCGGATCATATGATATTTTGTATTGATGTGCTTCGTTTGATCATGGAAATTTCACTTCTTAGCCAACTTTATTGCCGAGGTATTGTCAATCATGAGTGGAGTCGAATATACACTTTTTACCTACAAATATTCTAGAATTGTCCTAAGACACACAATTTCTTTTGTTGCCTCAGTTGCAACCACATATCATGCCTCTATTGTGGAATCCATTGGAACTGATTGTTCGCATGATCTCTAGGAGATAGCTTCTGATCCAAGACTCATAGCATAACTTGAAGGAGATACCCTAGTTTCTTTGTGCCCATAGAAATCTGAATCAGAGTATCAAATCAAGATAAAGTCTCCCACCTATGTATACTTGAGTACAAAGTCTTGAGTTCCCTTCAAGTACTCTAGAACTCTTTTTGCAGCAAACGAATGTCTCTCACAAGGCTTTTGCATAAACCTAGAGACGATTCCAAAAGCAAACGAAATGTTTGGTCTCATAGTAGCCAGATAGTTGAGACTTCCTACAAGCTCTCTATACTTTGTTGCATCCTCAAATTATTTTCCTTCAATGGATGTGAGCTTTAAGTTTTGTTCAATTGGAGTAGTCAGAGGATTGCATTCAACCATGCCAAACCTGTTCAATAGATCTCCAATGTACTTCCTTTGAGAAAGGAATATGGACTTTGGATGTTAAGTTACTTCAATACCAGGATTGTAATAAACATAGTCCAAATTAGTGATTTCAAAACCTTTCCTCAATTCCTTATTTATGGATGTAATGTAGCTCTCGTTGTTGCCTGTCATCAAGATATCATCTACACATACCACAAGATATACAACTATTTTTCCAACTTTCTTGACAAAAAAAGTTGCATCATCAAGATCATAATGTTTGAAATTGAGTTTCAAAAGATGCTAAGTTAGTTTTTCATACCAAGCACGCGATGCTTGTTTGAGGCCATACAAGTATTTCACAAGTTTGCATACTTTATGTTCATGTCCTTTCACAACAAATCCTTTAGGTTGGGACATAAAAACATTCTATTTTAGATCTCCATTCAAGAAAGAAGTTTTTACATCCATTTGATGAACTTTCCAATTGTTTTGACCTACTAGGGCAAAGAGTGTCCGGATGGTAGCCCATTTTGCTGCAGGGGAAAAGTCTCCTCATAATTGACCCCTTCCTTCTGTGCAAAACCTTTTACCACAAGCCTAGATTTTGTGCTTGTCAAGTGAGCCATCATCTTTATACTTGTTCTTGTAGACCCACTTGCAGCCAATTGGTTTAGTTCCCAATTGAGGATCAACCAGCTTCCAAGTGCCACTCTTTATCAAGGAATCATACTCCTTTTGCATTGCTTCTTTTGATTAATCATGAGAAGCATCCTTTTTGAAGGAATTTGGTTCAAAATATGTAGACAAATTGAATTCACGATCATA
>APFE031329059.1:27661-39539 GCA_000404065.3 Pinus taeda
ATTTATAGTACAATATGGTGACCGTTGGGATTCAGATCCCAAGGTCCCTTGGACTGCTTTGTCCATTCGGCTTCCACGCTAACCCTTTAGGATTAGGTGTCCAACAAATACCATATTTTATAACTACCGCGAGGTGAAATAGAGCTGCCATGACTGTTTACTGATTCTTCTTCGTCACTCGGGGAGCTGTTTACTGATTCTTCTTCGTCACTCAGGGAGCGAACGTAAAAGTCTTCAACAAGATGTGCGCCCATTCCTAGAATAGGATTAGGGTTGTTTAGTGATACATCATCACTCCGGGGGCTTGTTGGCTCAACCATTGTTTCCAAGAGTACAAAGAAGTTCAGAATTACTATTACACTGATTCTGGTGAATTGTGTCTCAACTACCGTATGGAAACGCTCACCGTCACAGGTCTTGATTTTCACAAAACCTCAATATATACCTTTCTATACTAAAAAGATCCAGTATTATGTCGACTCAAAATTTGAAAATCAGAAGTCGGCTCCATCAGCTTTATTGTCGGCTTTATAGGTCTATTCCACTCTGGAAAAAAAATTGTTTCAAGGGATCAAATTTTAAATTTATTTATGAACTTTTAATCCTCTAAATCTTATGGAAAAAAAATTGTTTCGATCAAATTTTAAATTTATTTATGAACTTTTAATCCTCTAAATCTTATTTTAAGATGGGGTATATTCAAGTAAATTCTGAATTATGGTTGGTGGTTAAAAATAAATTTAATTTAATTTCCATAATTTTGTTATTTATGGGACATTATATTTTTCATGTAAAAAATAATTATATATATAATTTGAATGGGTTTCATTTTTAAGATGATATTCATATTTCCATGTAACATTTTATATATTTATATTGAAATATGGTTGATTATGTAAATTTGTGCAGACATTAATAGTGAGATTGTTATATAGTTCCACAAATAAAGAAGTCTCATACACCCATTAAAATGTTGACTTATATTCCAGGTTTGGTTGTAGTGTTGTGAATTATGGGTATTTTATACTCATTTTTTCAATCATATTGTACAATTTGACCTCCTAAATGACCATGAACTTGATTTTGACCACCTTAACTCTAAACCTTAAAGAGTTGTGAGAGTCAAAGGCACATTTGTTTTGACATAATTAAAATGAATCTCCTCTTAAAGGATCTAAATAGGGGTTTATCTTATAAATAACCAACAAAAAATTATCTTGGATTCATCACATTAATTTATTTTAACTTAATATTGAGAGGAGTCAAATATGTCAAGTTGCAAATATTTCCTAAGGTTATACAATGAGGTTTTCATAAATTAAATTCTCCCTAAGCTCAATAAATTTAATGTTATACTAATAATTAATAATAATGCTAATAGTAATTAATGTTAGTTGTAGGAAACAAGCTTATTGTATTACCTATAATTTTCCCATTTATTCTAAGTTTTTCTGTCATATAAAATTTCCATATAGGTATATAGCTTGAGTGGGTTTAAAAGTCAAGAGCATATATTTCTCCTTAACATCTCATATATTCAAATTCAAAAGAGTTAGAATATATACATTTTTGTAGACTTTAGTAGTAAGATCTTTACATGGACACTAGTCACTTGTCTCATAAATAAAAGAGTCTCATGTACCCATTTTAACATTATTATATTTTCAACATAATATTTTATTTGAATTTATTTTATGTTGTTTAATATAATTGTTTTTAGGTATTCTTGTAGTTTAGGTCACACTTCCAACAAGATAGTTGAAGCCCATGAATAATTTTAGGGTTTTAGGTAAATTGTGAATCTACAGATCATGAGGTGATTACTTTTCATGATCTTTTGAATATAATTCATTATTTATATCGAGTATCTCTCCTCTCACATACAAAGTTAAAGGTAAGTAACATTTTCAAGTGTATTATTAGTTGTATTGTTTATCCCAAAGATGGAATGTCTTCATTTTTTAATACCAAACAGCTCTAAAGTTCAACACAAGGGGAATTTGGGGTTAAGGCTAAATCACAATGAATTTTGGTGAGCAAGGAAAAAGGGTTTTGACCCCATTGGTAAATGGTTAATCAAGAGACTCAAAAATCAAACCATAAGAATATATCTTTATGGTTTACTATAACATTTTGATGCTTTGTGCATTTTGGTTTTATTAACTCTTGATAAATTAAATGTTAAGATGGAAGTATGCTAATAATTAATATTAATGTCAGTAATAGAAAACTAGATTAATCTAATACCTATAATTTCTTCATTTATTTGACATTATTTCTTTAACATAAACTTTCCTTAGATATTTTTAATGGGTTTAATGGTTAAAAACAAGTGTTTTCTCCTAACAGGTAGCATATTCAAACTCAAGGGAGATAGAATAAAACTAAAGGAAGACAAAACATTATATTGTCTTTCTTGCTTTCCTATTAAGACTAGATTTTCCTTGTTTGTTTCCCTTCCTAGGTAAAGGTGATGGATTTTTTGAGACAACCACTGTATTACCTTGAGATGCTTCCATTACCCTTGAATATTTCTTGGCTCCTTGTCACTATCTAAATGGTGTGATTGTTGGATAGAATTTTTCCCACTCTTTACATATGCCAAATGATGACTAATTAGCTTCCTCTTGATTAAGATGGAATTTCATGAGTATGAGGAGTAGTGAGTCTCCTAGTTCTCATAATTTATGGACTAATGAGCCTGAAGGGGCATAGAAACATTGGGTCATTCTCGATATTTCCATCCACCATTTATCTTATTGGCTTCATTGTGAATATGGGAAAACATTCTGAAGGTGTCCAAGCTACTTGCAATATCTTCAACCATAAGTTGTATTTTCATAATCCATTAGTTGGAAACAAAAGTTATTTTCCCATTTAAGGAGGATTTTTTGGAAATGTTTTACTAAAGTCCACTTTGATACAAACCTCAATAAATGTCCTAATTCCTTTTTTAATCCTTTCCAAGTCAATTTTGATGAAGCAACTGAACAAATTTATGAAATCTTCTAAGATAAATTGATGTCTAACATGGATGGAAAAATTAGGAAACCTCACCGATATTGGAGATTCTAGATTTCACATACATATAGGATTAAAATATAGAAACCAAGGTTGAAGAGAGAGACCAGATCGATCCAAAAACAAGTTTCCATAAGCAGAAACCTTCTACCAACCTTATAACTTCTCAAAAAATAACAATAGAAAAACCTTTTGACTAGAAATCTAAGACAACATCTAGAGATCAATTCTAATGAACCCACTCCTAGAGAGTTTATGATAAACTTCAAAACACATTGAAACACTAAATAATCACTTTTTGTTCATAATTTGTAGCTATGAAAGTATATGAAAAAAATTTCACCTCAAGAGAAGGTGTTGTGCACCACAATTGCTGGTGTTGTGCACCACAAATGTAGATATACAAGGATATTTATGGTTGGGTGAAGTAGGCCTTGGTTTTCAAGGAAAAATTTGCAATCTTTTTCCAAAAAATATTGGTTATTTTACTTTAAAAATCACTACAATTTTATATAGAGACTACATAAGATTATTATAAATTTTAATGTTTTTATAGAAACACCACCAAAGATTTTATAGATGACATATTATGGACTAGTGAGGTTCACCAAGGTTTCTAAAAATTAAGATAAATTTCCATACTTCAAACATTCCTTAACATATTTAAACAAGCTTAGTGTGGTTGACTAGATTCACCCCTCCCTTTGGATTCACTTTGAATTATTTCTACAATGTAAATCATGACATCATAGGTAATGTTGTATTCACTAAGAAGATTCTAACAGTGAACGTATCCCTCTTCACTAATGAGCCAAAAGATTTCATGAGGAATCTGCATATTCTCTTGTAGCATTTTCACAAGCCAGAAAACAAGGTGTAAGTTCAAAAACTACTTACAAAAGGATTAACGTGAGATTGGTTTCACAAAGATCTAGAAATTCCCCAAATCTTTGTACACCCTACATGTCTAAAATTCTTCAAATCTTGGCATAGTAAAAAAAAAATCTTCCCTTTTCCAACTTAATATTAAATTGAATATTAAGCTAAATTTATTTTAAATTAATTTAATATATAGTTCTCTTTAATAACACCCAATTTGTAATATCTTAATTATTTTTGTATAAAAAAATTAATTTTTTTATTATTTAATAACCTTTAATTTAAAAAAACTTAGACTAATTTATTTCTGAAAATGTTATTATTATTACATATAATATATATATATATATATATATATATATATATATTTGGTGAGTAAAGGAATCAAGAGCTGGGCCATTTTAGTATCACACAATATATTCTATAAACTTTAGGCCTACACATATATCCATTTTAGCACACAAAAGATGAATGAGAGGCATTTGACCAACTAACTTCCTCATATAATTACTTATATTTAATTTACATTTTAATATAATTTAATATAAATTTTTTAAACATTATGATATTTATATTAATAGAATAAAACTTCATTTCAATGACCATTTCCAATTGAGTGGCCCTTTGAGGGCTATCTAATTATTTATTTTTAATTTACCTTTTAATATAATTTAATATACAATTGTTAACATAGTATGATATTTATATTAATAGTATACTCATATATGTAGTCATATTAACTAAATAATAGTTTATTAATTGCAAATTGATCACTTTAACTTGTTTGATCTCCTTATCTTTTCTATATATTATTAGAGAACATCAACTATTCAAAAATTAGATAAGCTATTGAGGGTATCCTCCTATCCTCAAATGCATCTATATAAGTTCCCCATTACATGACCATCATAAGCTTCCTACAAAGCAACATTGTCTCCCTAATTAGTATTGAAAAATGCACTTCTTCGCCTATCATAAAATTAAACAATATAAATTTGAACAAGAAGTGAGCTTATCACAAATAATTTCATGCATTGGCCCCTAATATTGTTGAGAATTAAAAACTATTTTGTGTATCTTACATTGGCCCCCCTAGCATTGTTGAAAATTAAAAACTATTTTGTGTACTTTTCTCAACCTTCTTGTTATTAAAGATCCCACTTATATTAGTAAGACTAATTTCTCCCCATTTTTAAAGAAAAAGATTAAACTTTATTTATAAAGGTGGGAAAAAAATTGAAGTGCTGGTTATTAAAGTTACAAAACATAAAAATAAAATTGTTTTTATCATTTTAAGAAGATTTAAATAGATTATTACAAAAGTGCCCTTCAATAGCCTCTTGGTCCTTCTGCACACTATTCGTTGTAATTAAGATTGGTGTATATAACTAAAATGAATTTTTTATATCACATGCAAATGTTGAAGTCACAGTACTGTTATCTGCGAAAATATAGAAGGCGGCTTACACGTATTCAGTTTGTCAACACTACAATACAGGCCCATATGCTTTACGAAGACTCCATCTAAGGAGCGCTACCACCAAAGGCCTTCTTCATCATCGGGTCAGAAAGGAAATGGAATTATTATATAAATTGCTTATCACATTCACTCCCAACAAATGTGTGATAAATATTTGCAAAGTTTGAAAAAAGGAGAGGAAAAGGATATTAGAATGTGTTTGTAGGTCCATTCCAATATGAAAGAACCAATGGTCATGGGGTTGACATACATTATATATAAATATACTCACACCTCAAACAATCTACAGGTTAGATTCTTCATTTTTGCACGCCATCTAACCATGGTTGCTCGACAACATATTGTAAGGACTCTCGACACCACATATTTTTACAATAGTATGATATTGTCCACTTTGGGCCTAAGCCCTCATGGACTTGCTTTTGGACTTATGGGAAAAGGCCTCCTACCAATGGACATATTTGTCCATCCTTATATACCCATAATCCTCCCCACTTCTAGTCAATGTGGGACTTTGGTAGTATACCCAACAATCCTCCCCTCGAACAAAGGACCACCTCCCCTCAAACTATTATCCATCCGTCCACTCTCTACCAACCATGATTCTCCGTGTTGCAAGCACACGCCTTACATGGAGCAACACCTTTCTTGAGAGCTTGCTCTATCTCATCTCAAGTCCTCTTCACCGTGTTGGGACCAGGACACATCCATGAAGAATCCGGAGGACACCGCTTGTCTAACCGAGCTCATCCACGGATCCCATCGTGATATTACCGGGGCCCACCACCTTTGTTCGACATTCCGAGAATTCATCCACTTGGCTAACTTCATGGCATGGCTCTCATACCACTTGTAAGGACTCTCGACACCACATATCTCCACAATAGTATGATATTGTCCACTTTGGGCCTAAGCCCTCATGGATTTGCTTTTGGACATTCCCTAAAAGGCCTCATACTAATGGAGATATTTATCCATTCTTATATTCCTCCCCACTTCTAGTCAATGTGGGACTTTGGTCGTATACCCAACACATATTTCATTGGAAGGCGAAACATTAGCTCGCATTATTATTTAAAAAATGATGTTGCAATTGAGGGCTTTTTGTAAACCAAAGCAGCCAACAACTTAAGGAAAGAGGTGAGGTACGAGAAAGATGGTAGGAAGCATACCTATTTCTTAGACAATCACTTGAGTCAATACATTTGAATGGGGCTATAAGTGCACCTCAAGATGCTAGCAATGGAGATTTTGTAGATAGTGACCTACATTCCATTGAACTAAACAGAGATAGTCAATGATAGAATCATTAGAGGTTATAAATGGGGTTATGCATGAGTGTGTAATATGAACTAAAAAATGGGCAGGAAATATTATGAGCAAAAGATCTCATTCTAGCCAGAAATAAAAGGCCAAAGGTCTCATGGGAAGTGGAATTATTTTCTAGGGCAATTAGGGAAAAAGATAGATGCAATAAAAGTAGCAACAACCAATAGTAACCTTAGAAGGAAAGTGGAAACCTCAATGACACATTATCATGCATATAATGAAATAAAAATTGAGGCTTTGCACACTGTATCACTGGCAAGTTTGAGTAGGTCACTAGAGGTTGTGATGGGGATAATGGTTAATCATGTCATGTAATTGGTCACAAATAAGTAAGCAGATTTTGTGTTTTCTTTGCAAAATTAGGGCAGTATGTTATTGGGGTGGTGATTGGAAGTGTGGGTAGATTTGTTAGTGAGTGGATTGATAATAATATTAGTAAGAATTCTACTACATAACAATGTTGCTAATGGCTTTGATTTAATATGACACTTACATGTGGTTTGAGGTAAGTGAGTGGGTGTGTTTGATTTGTTCATTTTTTTTTTATATGTTGTTTTATTCATAATTATCTTGGTTTATGAGCTTGCTTAAATAAGCCATTTCATATTCTACAAGTGGTATGAGCATGTAAAATTGTTTTGGGGTTAAATTTTTATTGTTCGAATTTAGCCAAAGTTAATCATGTCTAATTATAACCAAGAAACATTATTATTATTGGTGCATTAAGATGCTTACCTTTTTTATTGGAACATATCTGTGGGATATTTTTGAATGGTTTTATGAGGAGCCAAACTGATTGGAATGGAGAAAGGAAGAAGAATGTTCAAGCTTTGTTTCACATTGACATAGCTCATGATAAGACCTTATTTCCAAGAATATCATGAGAAACAACTCCCAAATATGCTGGCACACTGTAGAATAAGCTTACCAAGGCAGTGATCAAGTTAAGGTGGTCAAGCTTGACACATTGAAGCTAGAGTTCTATAATTTGACTATCCAAAAAGCTGAAAGTATTAGTGACTATTGTGTGAGAGTCAAAGGGGTCCTCAATAAAATGGCTATACTTCGAGGACCTGTAAGTAATGACGTTTTAATTAAAAAGGTATTGACATGTTTAACACCTATATGGAATCATGTAGCCATAATCATAGAATAAAGTAAGAATTTGACAAAACTAAAGTTTTATTAATAGGTTTGATCCCTCATGCCTCATGAAGAAAGATTGAAGGACACTCTTGAAGTTGTAGATAAAAAGTTTTCCTCCAAATGACAAATTACTGACAATGAAGATGCAAGCAACAATAGTGCCAAAAGAAATCAAGGCCAAGGTATATGGCAAAACCAAAATCCTTCAAGAGGTAGAGGAAGAGGTGGATCAATAGGAAGAGGTAGTTTGAGAGGAAGAGGTAGAGGTAGATTTGATAAGAAAAATGGTCAATTTTACTTGAACACTTTGAAAGTGAATGCACATTGAAAGAATGTAAAAATTCTAACTACGCTCAAGAAAGTAGTAAGTATCCTTGACATCACTTATTTTTATCTTATGCCAAATGTGAAAATACTAATAAATATGTTTGGTACCTAGATTTTCCATGCTCTAACCATATGACAATAAATGAAAAGTTGTTTTCAACAAAAGATGGAAGTTTCATATCCAAGATCGAGCTTGGTGATGATAAACCATTGGAGGTTGCTTCCAAAGGAGCTGTGGAGGCCCAAACAAAAAATGTATAACAAGTACTCATTACATTTATTACACTTCACAATTGAAGCATAATTTGTTGAGCATTGGGAATCTATGTGAGAAAAATTATAAAGTAGTGTTTGAAAATAAGACATGTACTATCTATGATAGGAACAAGGGAAATAGGGTGATCCTCTATGTTTCCCTTGAGGTTTTATGAACATAAAAGCAAACTTGCAAATATTTATTATGAGTATTCAAGTTACTTATGGCATCTCACTTATGGGAATTTAAATTTTCACACTTTGAATTTTCTAACCTCCCATGCATTAGTTTATGGTTTGCCCAAGGTAGAGGAGCATAAGGAGGTTTGTGAAGGATGTGATAAAGGCAAGCATGCAAGGGAAAAGTTTCCAAAGGGCACTTACATGGAGGTCTCATTACCCACGTCATCTCATTCATTCACACATGTGGTCCTACAGAGACTAAGAGTTTGGGTAAGTGATCATATTTCATCACTTTTATTGATGACTTGGTAAGTGATCATATTTCATCACTTTTATTGATGACCACTCAAAAAATTGTTGGGTATATTTTTTGAAGGCCAAAAGAGAAGCCTTCAATATATTCAAGAAGTTCAAAGTGCTCATATAAAATGAGCAAGGGTGTAAGATCAAATGTTTTCTTGATCATGGCTGGGAATTATGCTCAAAATCTTTCGAGAGTTTTTGTGATATGAAGGGCATCCACATACACACCCCAACAGAATGGAACAACTCAAGGGAAGAATCATAGTGTGGTTGAAATGGCAAGGCACATGTTACAAACTAAGGAATTGAGAGATTCTTATTGGGGATATGTAGTTTCTACAACATTGTACATCGTCAACAATAGCCCCACTAGTGCACTCCAAAACACGACTCCTAATGAAGCTTGGTATCTAAAAAGGCCTAATTTTAATCATTTCAAAGTTTTTGGTTGGATGGATTATGTATATTTACCCTATCAAAATATAAAAAAGTTAGATGCAAATAGTGAGCTATGTATTTTTATTGGGTATAGTGAGACAAGCAATGCTTATAGATTGTATAATCCTCTCACTAACAAGCTAATTTTCTCAAGATATGTATCTTTTTATGAAGGGGGAGTTTATGGTCATCAAAAAGGCCATGTTGAGGAGACAAAATTTGTTTTAAATGATGATATACTTGTTGATATTGATCATGAGCAACCAACTAATGCTTCTGTATTTAGTGGTTTAACTCCACCAAGGATCCCTTCATGAATTTCTTCAGTGTCAAGTTCAAGTCGAACTTCTTCTCCAAGTTCTACAAGGAAGCTAATAATATTGAGTGATATCTATGACATGAGTGAAAATCAAGCACATGAAGAAGGCCCAATAAGTGACATAGTCAATTTCGCTTTATTAGCCAACGTTGATTTTGAACCCACATGTTTTGAATATGCATGTAATAATGAGGTTTGGGTGCAAGCCATGCAAGAATATATGGATTCCATTCACAGGAATGACACTCGGGAGTTGACAAAACTTCCACATGACAAGACAATGATTCACACCAAATGGGTTTACAAGACTAAGTTTAACAACAACGGGAGTGTTGAAAGAGAGAAGGCAAGATTACTTGCTAAGTGATTCACACATAAGTGTGGAATTGTTTATGAAGAGACATTTGTACAATTAGCAAGACAAGAGACAATTAGAATGTTGATTTTTTTAGTAGCTCAGAAAAAGTGGAGCATACATCATATGGACGTGAATAGTGCCTTATTGAATGGGTACTTAGAAGAGGAGGTATATGTGGAGCAGTGACAAGGTTTTGAAATGGAAGGAAAAGAGAATGATGTCTACCACTTGAAGAAGGCTTTGTATAGTCTCAAGCAACCAACAAGAGCATGTTATGCTAGTATTGATGGATACTTTCACAAAAATGGCTTAGAGAGAAGTAAGAGTGATCTTAGCCTTTCTACAAATAATAAGGTATTGATATTCTAAACATAATTTTGCATGTTGATGATATATTGTATATGGGTAATAGTTCTAAGATGAATGATAAATTCAAAGTTGCTATGATGAATGAATTTCAAATGAAATATCTAGGCCTCATGAAATATTTTCTAGGAATGGAAATTTATCAAAGTAACGATGACATTTTCATTTGTGAGAAAACTTGATGCATGTGATATGATAAACAAATTTGATATGATTTATTGTAATCTATCCCCTACTCCAAGGCTCATGGAATTGGGTTATGTATAGATGATGATGCTGATTTAGTTGATGAGACGACTTACATAAGTATTGCGGGGAGCTTGATATTTCTAACCGACACAAGAACTAATATTACATATTGACTTTCACTTGTTTCAAGTTATACGACAAATCCATATCACATACATATGAAGGAATTCAAGAGGAATTTAAGTAATGTGAATGGAACTCTAAATTTTGGTATTCATTAGTACTCTTTTGAAAGTTCAATCTTATTGGATTTAGTTATTCAGATTCGAGAGGTAGTATTGATGACCATAAGTCCACATCTGGAAATTGTTTCTCTTTTGGTTTTGGTTTGATTACCTAGAGCTCAAAAAAACAAAGCATTGTTGCCCTCTCATCCACATAAGCTAAGTATGTTTCAATTACGTCAGCATGCACAAAAGCTCTTTGGCTCAGAATTTTTTTGGAATATATTGGAGAAAAGAAAATTCAACCTACAGGTATTTATTGTGATAATCTAAGTGGAATCAAGTTATAAAAGAACCTGGTTCATCACAATAGGACAAAGAATTTTGACATGAGATATCACTTCATTCGAGATTTGGTGGAGATGAAGGATATTGAATTGGAGCACATAAATACTGAGGATCACCTAGAGGATATATTCACCAAAGGAGCTACAAAAGTTAGGCTTTCGGCACTACGAGATAAGATAGTAAACCCTCATTAAGCATTAAAGGGGAGTTTTTGTGATAATGCTTAATCATGTGATGTAATTTTTAACAAATAAGTTAGCAAATTTTGAATTCTCTCTACAAAATTAGGGTAGCATGTTATTCGGGTGGTTAAGACATTGAGTGTGTTTTATTTGTTCATTGTTTTTTTTATATGTTTTTTTCTCCATAATTATTTTTGGTTTGTGAGCTTGCTTAAAGAAGAAATTTCATATTCTACAACTTGGAGCTTATGATCAAGTAATTACTCCAACAAGTTCAATAGATTTCGACATCAGACTCAGAGAATCGAGCTATAGTCTAATAACATCAAGAGAGTAGTTGAAGGTCTCAAAGTGTATATGGAGCCTCAAGTAGAAACATTCCTCAATTACGTCCTTGGTAACAACATCACGGGTAGAATTGAACCATAATAGAGCCGAGGTTCAAGAGTTGACGCATGAACATAAATTTAATCATCACCAAATCAATAGCTTGATGAAAATATTTATAGACACGAAGATAATGTGGAAAAG
>APFE031329080.1:0-50046 GCA_000404065.3 Pinus taeda
CATGTATTTTATGTTTCCTTAATGTATAAGGAAGTGGATCTTACTTCTCTAGCAGTTGTATTGTATTATTTATTTCTAATTTTGTATTAGAGGATAAGTGTGTATTTAAGTTTTATATGTGTGTAGGTGTTTTCTTATTAGTCTTTGTTTTTGGTAGGCTAGGGACTATAGCGATTATCAAATCACTAATTATTGATGGGTTGAATATTTTCATATCATTATTTGGTTGATGCTTTATTGTGAGCTTTTCATTTTTCAAAGAATATATATTCTTATCAATGTAAGATATCCAAAATTTTATTGAAAATAAGATATTCATAGTTCTATTGATATACAAAGTTTTAAGATATCGTAAAGATAACTTAAAGTTTGCTTGATATCCAAAGTTGCTTGACTTTTCCATATTTATACATATGCATATCCAAAGTTTTGATTTCCATATGTTGTATTGCCCCACCATTTTGTAGGCGCACTACTTTCTACATGAGTACACCTATATTGTGATTGATGTCACATGTGTGGCACTTATGTTGACTTCGCATGCCCTTATATATTCATCAACACATATAATTTAATAACCAAGAGTTAGGGGTGGAAAACCCCTAGAAAGAGAGCAACCCAAAACTAGAGCCACAGAGAGTGGCAAAAATTGTAATGGGTGAAGTTGTTCTTAGCCAAATATTTTGTTGTGAAGCATTGTATAACTAGGAGATAACAACAACCACCAATATGTGCTCCATATTTGGCTATTAGCATTGGTCTTCTTGAAGGCATAATATCTAGGAAAAGTATGCATAACAAATGATTGTTTTCCTTCATGATCATCTATCTGTCCCTATGCTTGTGCATGCTCTACATCCATAAAATCACCAAGATGAACATTAGGTGAACCCAGCTAGCACAAAAATCACAAAATGTCAACAAATTTCCCATGTTAGTTTTCACTATCATAGGGAAATGGAACATACCCAGGAAAATGTATTGATGTATCTTGTTTCATGTCAACTATTGAGGTGTATTTCATTTGCCTCCCTATAGGAAAAAATATGCTCCTTGTGCATCAACCATTGTAGTGCTTCTATGTAACCACTTCATTTATTTTGTCCAACCACTCCATTATTTTGTCCAACCACTACATTGCTTCTATCCAATCTTCCATTTGGACACCATAAACTTTTTCCGCTATTGAAGGCACCTATCTTACCATTTTTAATGTATGCTCAAAATGGTCACAACGACACTTGCATCATGAGTTGAAGATTTAATTAGAGAGCAACTTAGTTTCCCTAAGGAGTCAAGTTTCAAGAGGAAAGGAAGAGAGATCTAATGGGGAGAAAATTGGTACATTCCCCTCATTCTAAGAGTTCATCAAGATGAAAGAGTCATGTTGCTAATGCAATGCAACAAACTTCTAATGTGTAGACAAATGACGGACAAGAAGAGAATATTTTTATAATTTTGTAACAAAATGTAGAAGATGAAAGGGAATGAGACATTTCAGATACAACCTTGAAAGAAAGAGTCAAGGGGAGTGAAGATTAAGCTACAAAGCTAGAAATCATAAACATCCTAGATCAAGAAG
Source organism: Pinus taeda (assembly GCA_000404065.3). NCBI lineage: Eukaryota > Viridiplantae > Streptophyta > Pinopsida > Pinales > Pinaceae > Pinus > Pinus taeda. The sequence continues at coordinate 1,583 of APFE031329080.1, forward strand.
GTAGACAAGGTGGTAAGATGTTATGTAATCGTATCTATTATGTTCTTTGTTCTTTCCCCTAAACAAACTACTATTTGCAATCTTTAGAATCATGGCACTCAAAAAAAGAAACTTGAAGGAAGATACTTACAAGGGGAAATGGTTATAGATGCTAAGGATTAAGAGTTGGACCTATCCTCTCTTATATAAAAAAATCAGCTAAGGTTGCAAATAATAATTAGTACACACTTCAAATAGTGATCTCTCCTCTATGGTATGAAAGGATTTTCTATATCCTTTTCAGAAAACATAGAGATTACATTGAGTCTATTTTTTTGTGGGGAGGAAACTATCTTTAACCTTAATACAGAGAAAGAAGAACCCCCTTTTCCCACCTAGTAATACTATTTTATTTCCCATTCGTACTATTTTATTCTTGTATTTAGAGATCAAAATACTATTACCATGAGAAGTTAAGGAAAGAAAAAATCAAACTAGTTCTTTTTTTAGAATGTAGCACTCAAACTCATCATCCAAGCCATTGTGTAGGTTATTCTGCTTAACTAATTCACCAAGGTTAGTGTGGTAGACATTGGTATTTCGGTCATCTTTTAACAAAGACCAAGTGGTGGTTTTTCCTATGCCAAGAATCCCCATCACTAAAGCTCCTAAAAGCACTCCTTCAAACTATTAAGAAAGAAATGAAAACCTTGTCTTCCCATAATTTGGTATCTAAATCCCACTTCACTTGATAGAGATGAGAGGAGAGTTGTGTTGTGGCTGAATTCAAATTTATTCTTGTAGGGGTTCAATGCCATTGGAGTTAAGATGGGATCAATGTTTGATTTTGTGGCTACAAATCATTCATATCCTCCTTAGAATGAATACGGAGATCATTGTAATTAACTCCAAACAATTGTTCAAGGCACCTCGGTTGTTTGTATAGGAATGTTAGGAGTTACTTGGAGCCTTTCATCATTGCCACCTATAGTGCATGAAAACAAACATTCTTGGAGTTATCGTTGATTTCAATGTTGTGGGCCCATGTCTAGATTAACTCCCGCTTAGGCCAATCGTATATGTTATAGGCCATTTTGTCACATCTGGTCAATAGGCCTACAAACTAGATCAATCAACATCCATTACCACCTTGTCATCATCCCTACACAAAGCCCTAAGCATGACTCCCACAAATCACTGAGTTTATAACCTTGAGTACTTCATTATAGCACTTTTAAGGCCCAGTTCACCCTGACTCTTTAGGGACCTACATTCAGCAACAGGTTTCTTAGTTCTACACCTTCTATGATTAGAGAAGGTTTTCCCTTGATGGGTGTGCGTTTATTCTATAAATTTGGGAAAAATAAAAAGAATCCCAAAGCTTCCTCTTCTAGAAGCTTCCAAGAGTTGTTACAACCATTTACATTGGATAATAACTTTGAATCCTATCTCATCCTACCTTGGAAATTTCACCTTTTATCCCTTCAGCTCATCCTCCCATCAAAGAGTGGATCTCAAGCCAAGATTGTTAAATAAATAAGAATTCCTAAACTACCATCCTCTCCTATATATTTGTTGCCATCCACAAGCTATAGGTTGGATTTTGGAGACTAATCATACCCTTATGTTTTTTTTTTTACCATAAGAGAGTTATCCTTCCATGCATTAGGGTGAACTTGAGGTATACATTATGGCAAGGAAGGACAAGTCAACTTGGGAGAACCTCTACAAGATCAACTTCCACTTTTGGTTGTAAACTCTCTCCCTTTCATATTAATACAAAGAGAATATTTTTTTCCTATATGTATTATGTTATGTTTAGATTCATATACTTCAATGTTATTTTGATCCATTGAAGAGAGTGATTAGATAATGCTACATAGATGTCGTAGATATTTGACTTATGTTGTTTGGTTGTGTAGGTTCTAATTATAACGATCGAAGCAATGGTTGGAGCTTACAAGACAAGAGGAGAGAAGAGATTGCAACGGATCAAAAGTAAGCATCTTTCCATTCTCCAATTTCTCCAAGGAGTACTTTATAGTTTTTTATTTTTGTTGTTCTAGACCAAGCCACAAGGTCTATGGAAGATACTTTTGTCCATAGCCATCGATTTTGTAAAACAAAATCTTGCGCCACAAAATGAATTAATATGAGTTGGTAGGGTAGTGATGATAAGTGATAGTCCATATGTGAGGTAGTAGGGAAGTGACAATTTATGGTATTCTATATAGTTAATTTAGCCACCTTAGCCAACTATTCAAACCATAGTGGGTTTGTTGTGAATCCCACTCATTCTATAATATTTTGTAACTGAGCTCTAGGCTAGGATTTTCTTGTTCTGCTTCTAGTCAGTTGGTTGGCATGTAATTAGGATTACATTTTCAGTTGGTTGGCATGTATCTAGGGTTATAATTGCAATGAATCTTCTCGATAGAAGGCTGTGATTATTTTTTGATTTTGGTATTTTGTGTATAATTATTGTTTTGGAATTTGTGAGTGATAACTTTATATCTATGGCATAGAAATGTCCATATTTTAAAATTTAATCATTATGATAGGAAATTCAACATGCAGAGTGTATATATGTTGGGAGTCTTCCTCAATTTTTTTTTTTTTTCTTTATGGTTCTTTCTTCTTATGAGGCCTCTTTCATCCATTGGAGAAATACATTGCTTCAAAGGAAATTAGACTTTAGGTGAGTAATTAGACAACTTGTTTTCCATGTTACAAAAGTAGATTTATTTATTGATTATTATATTTGTCTATTGTGTTGAGGGTATTAGTTTATATGATCTTTTCTTGTTGGTTTTAATTTGAGTAATGGGTTGATAAGGTCAGGATAGTCACAACTATCAATATCATGCAGTTCAATGGCTTTTTATTTCGTTTTTTGTAACACACTTTAATTCAAAAAATTATTTGTTAAACCTAAAGTTTGTTAAGCAAAATAATGCCTTTTGTGACATAATTGTAGGACATAGAACACAACACACACACGATAGACTGTTTTCAAAGTGGTGCAAGTTCTATAAATCTTAGCAATGCTACACTCAAACATTATCTCTCGTCTATGTGTTGAAGTACAAAACTCGAACCGTCAAAATAAAAAAGAAGTAGAAGCTCATCATGTACAGGTGCCCATTCCTAATATTGATGTACACCAATTCCTTTCTCGCTAGAAGAAGACGAAGAAGCACTACCTCAAGGCCTCAAATTCTCCCAAGAAACCAAAAATCACATCTCTGTTTATACACAACAAGTGAAAGAGAAGACGAAAAAGAATAAGAAGAATAATGAGGGGGATAAGTTCATCGATGAAAACAATGAAAATCAAGTTTCTAGTTGAATCGAAAATAAGGAGGCTGTGAATGGAATTAAAAACAAGGATACTAAAGGAAAATAAGGAGAAAACGAAGGATAGTGAAGTGAGCATTTACGGGAAAGACAGTGAAAATATGATGTACAAAACATTGCAATTATTTGAGGCTAGGCTTCTAGATAATGTGCTACATCACTATAAAAAATTCAAAAAACCATCACACATTCAGGCACATTCCTGGCCCTTTCCTCTAGATGGCAAGGTCTTCATTGGCATAACAACCACTCGATCAAGTACACCCCTCTTTACACTCTTTTTCCTTGTTCTTTTTTTTTTATCTTGGTTTGAAATCTCTGTGAAATTTTTTTCTTCTTGAGGACAAAAGTGGTTGTACTTTTTTTCTTGTATTTGTTGTTCCTTTATTTTTCTTTTAATACATTCTTATTAAAAATTTCCCTATGTTCCTTTAATTCAATTATCTTTTGAGTTGGCGAAGTGGAAGGCCAAATAATGTAACTTTGTGCTTATCAGGAACCCATACTCTCACTATGGCTTGGGAGGTTTGCAAAACTTACTTATGAATTTTTAATCGATCCAATCTATCTTCTTAAATTTATTTTTTCTCATAGTCGTCTTTATGACCCTAGGCACTCTCTATATCGGCTTTCCCAAAAAGATGGCTTGAATAGTAAAAACCCACTAATTTTCTTTTATGTGTTCTCAAAAGAAGGTTTGCCTCGTCCATGCATATAGCTGGGTGAGTGGGAAGACCAAATTCTTGTAATGTTTTCAAGATTGTTCTGAATTACTCTCGGTACGCCCCTTTCTTGTTTCCATAGTTAGAAACTATACATAGTTAGAAACTATGTAGAACAATCCATAACCTGCCAAGAGTAAAACAATGAAATTATTGAGAAGTTAGAACTTAATAAGATATTTCCATATTATAATATCACTAAATTTTAGACAAAATTGGGTCAACTAGAGTGGAATTTGTGTGAAATAAGATAACTGATAGGAATTAATAATTCCCTAGGGGTGTGTGCTTGTGTGGCCATTCAACACTTACTAAGGTCCATGCTAGAGTCAACCCTTTTTAAGCTTGACCTTAAGTAGGGTTTCTTCATGATAGGATTACAAGAGTGCAAGAGAGATGTTAAAAACTCTTTAGAACTGGGAACATTTTCATTCCTATAGGGTCTAACAAGGGTTCTACAAGGTAGCATCTGTATGTTTCATGTTCTTTTCCTATAAAGAGGCTTTCCTACTCAAGGTTAAATGTCTCATAAGGAATTTGGTGGTTTTCCTATAAACAATTTTTATTTTCATCATTTAAACTATCATAAGACACATACATAATGAAATCAATTGGATGAACATATATGGATTTGTTTTACAACTGGTTCTTAGCTCATCCTTTTGTTACTGAAGTAAGCAATATGTCAATAGAGCTCCTTAAATATATAAGATATATAATCAGAAACGACACATGCATTTATCATACAACATCATCAAATTACACCATACATGACTTAATTTAGCCAAAATCCCTTCCAAATCAACTAATAACTATCATGGAATAAATTTTATGCATATTTAATGTAAGGTTGTCTACATTTATAGGAAAAAGTGGATTTATGTAAGAAAAGAAGTCTTCCTTAAGTGCAAAAGTATAATGCATAATAATATTGGATAAGGTTGGCCTCGATATGACAGTGAAAATTATGTTTGGTGCCCTATATGAGAATAATGTGTCAACCTCAAAGGAACAATTGAAAATTGTTAGTACCCTAGGGCCTAAAGGTAGGCATAATTTTTATACCACTTCACCACATCCCCTTCTCTTATTCAATGAACATCATTTTCTTTTACTCTGAATTTATAGATAATTCACATAATTCATAATGATTTCAATATGTGACTCTAAACATCCTTAACCTCATGATATTGCGTTTTCTTGATCTCTCCTTTTTTTTATTCATATTTGTTGTAAAAAAATTGTGATTTTTTTACCTATTATGATATCTTTCCACATTCTACCTCGATTTTTTTCCATTACAGTATGTCTAAGCACAACCATATACCAAGGAAAATGTCACTAGTAATTATCATCACTATGGCAAAACCTTTATGAATATATGGCGGTGACATGCATCTAGTCATCCTTTTTCATCTAACTAATAGATGCCCCTAATGTTTCTAAGAGTGAGGCAAGTAGGATAACATGGATGTGTTCAATTACATAAGTATTTGGTATTGCAGCTTCAAATGGTAATGTAATCTCCTCATTAGCATTTAGAACACTATGGGGTTTAGGCATACTTACACATATCTCTTGCTTTGTTTACATAATAATGGTTTAAAGTATTCATATATGTCACTTTACATTGTTGTGCAATTTCTAAATTACATATGAATTTATGGTTGATTGTATCTAAATTTCCTTTTTCCTATTTATCAAGGAAGTGTTGAATGTATGCATTGCGTGGTTTTATTTATGACTGGCTAATAAGGATTCATGTCTATTTGGAATTGTTTTGGCTTAAAGTATCAAATGATCATCTTTTATCTTTCTACAAGGAGTGAGTCCTTTCCCTTTTGGTTACCTGATATTAATAATTTTTGTGACCTAGTTCTTACTATAAAATATTGATATAGCAACTCCCATGGATGCATGACTTCACTATAAAATTTGAATCTTTGTTGAGCCAAAATGCCCATTATGAAGGCATGGACTTTAAGCACATATTGCAAAGTGATATTATCAACTTTCAGACTGAGGGTGATCCCTTCTATTTTCATTAATTCCTAAGATCTTCACAATGCAAACATGTTATCTACCTCATTATTTATTAATAGCCATATAAATGGAAGAATAAACCGACTCACATTGTAGACAACTTGCATGAATTAGTATAAAAGGGAGGAACAACAATGTGATAGTCCATACTTGAGTAAATAGATTATGTTTTGTTGTAGTTTCTTTTTGTGAAACATGGTTATAAGTAACAATAGTAATACAACATTTCATATTAACATACATAGTGGTGGTGTGGATGACTTTTCCTTTCTTCACCTTCAAAGAAAGTTGCATATTATCACTTGTGGGGATGATAATATCACTAAAGTTTATTTAGTACTTGCTCCTTGAACTCATAAATGTATGGATTCCCAATTATCAATCAAATCTACCTAAATTTACCAATATAATTGACTTTTGTATCATGCATACTTACTATTCTCATCATTTTCTAGTCAAACTCATCCATTGAGCAAGCATGGGATGTAGAAATAGGCTGAAAATAATATGGGATGTAGAAGCATGCTACAAACATTACACATTTGAAGGTCATAAAGCACCTATCTATTCTATCTGTCCTCATCATACACTGAATGTCGAGGTACTTATTTTCTATAATTCTTCTACTACTTTCAGAAGAATTCAGCATATCAAAGACTTGGTGTTGTTCACAGTGATTTGAGAATCTCTCCACTCTATGTTTACAAAACCACCTTCCCAAAAGGAATTGAGCACTCTCAAACCAATGGAGATTTTTTTTCGTGTTTTTTCCTTTGAATTTTGGACTTTAACCATGGTCCCATTGTCCAAGTATATGTTTATAGTGTTGAGAGATGATGACAATAGGGAAGGTAACTTTTTGACCACCCAAAACTCCATTTATTTTCAAATTTGAGAGATTTTATTTTGTAGTTAGATTGGTTTCTCATTATTTTGAATACCAAACACTTAATAATTTTCCTCTTTGTATGATACACTAGCACTTATACTTTATAACAATTCCTCTAATTATACTTGTTAATGTAGGTGGTATAAAGAAATGAACACTACTTTGAAACCTGGAGATGCATATATATTATCAAATCAATATTATGTGTGAAACAAAGCATAGAATCTAAATGGTGCACTCACTATTAAATATTTAAACTAGTTTTTAAATGCACCTCTAATTCTCTCAAGCATCCATATTTGAAACTCATAAAGATAGTCTCAGATATTTGCAATGCGAAGGTGCATATTGATCATCAGTTCAATATGATTTTATGCAAGAATTAATCATATCTTGCAATCTAATTTCTTTGTTATAAGAAATTTCGTAATATATACCTACAACCATTATGGATAAAATAGAATCCTAACACTACTTTAGAAATCATAAGTCCTGAGAAACACTACCTCATACACTTGGAATTTCTACCAAATATCTGAGAATTCAACTTCCATGCTCCCTCGACTAGAAAATTAAACCAAAACATAATGTTGATACAAGATGACATGCAACAAATTATTTTTATAGTAACATCCTCAGGATCTTCAACTAACATAGAGCTTAATTGTCCCTAAATCCCTAAAACTTGAGATAAATTCAATTGTGATAAACCCTAACCATTATAAACATAAGATTTGGAATCACTTAAATAAAACCAAACCAAGGTATATATATTCTTACCATAATGGTCGTAATACAATTGACCCATATAATCACAAAATAATTGTTGTTTCATCTAATATAATTTAACACACATTTTCTCCATGTGTTTTTGTGATACTTTGGAATAGATGTTCTTGATGGAAGTTTATTCAAAATGAGAGTCAATTTTTCATTACTGAGAATATCTTCTTTGATGTGAGTATTTTTGCGGAGATCCCTAATGGGGGAGATGCTATGAGAGTTGCAATGAGGATCCAACAATAGTTAGAGTCATGACATAGATTATATTTGGCATGCATGGACAACCTCTTGCTAATTTTACAAAGGCGGTGCCATATGTAGATGGAAAGTAAGTTTCAAACATTTTCTTTTATTCATAATTAGAACACGAATTTCTTTGATTAGTCAATTATGTCACAATTTTCTATATAGTTGGAAAATAAGCTTTATACCTTTTGATTTATCCCTACTGAGAACATAAATTTATTTGATGAATCAATTGTGCCATAGTTTTCTATGCCGTTGGATGTTAAGCTACAAATCTTTTGTTTTATCCATGCTTAAAATATGAATTTATTTCATCAAATTGTGCCACAATTTCCTAAATTAGTTTTCTAACTATGTGATTTATTGATTTTTGTTAGGTCATATATTGCATCATGTGCTAAGAATTTATTGAGAAGGGTATTAATTAGAATAATATTTTTAATACAATATCTAGTAGAAGAAAAAAATGGGGTAGAAAAATATCAAGACCCAAAGTTTGTTTAGAAAATTCTCATACAACTTGAAACATGGCTAACATTGTATACAGTACAAAAGTAGGAAACACGGGGCATGCTATCCTTTAGATATATATTCTATGAAAAATCACAAAATATAATCCACTTGAGCTTTGCAATAAATTTCACTATTCAATTTGTGCTATGTGATGATGCCCTGGAAGAAACCATCAAGAAATCATCATTATGGCAGCTAGAATTGCATTGTAAATTCCTTTTCTCTTTTGCATTATGCAATTGAAAATTTCAAGAATAGGAAGATAAACCTTCTCTAACTTAAAAGGTGATGGAATCTACCTCTGATAGGTATACATGAACATAGGAACATTCATAAAACATAAACCCAGTATTCAAGCAAGCTTAGAAAGTAGATAAATAATTCTTAGTAACGTTATTCTTGCCAACTTGAATGAAATTGAAGAAATGGATACACAAGATGCAAAAGAAACACTCAAATTTATGTTGATTCAGAGAAGAATTCAATATGAATAGAGTATACAAATCTCTTTGGTCTTAAACTTGACAAAAGTTGCATGCTTGTTGAATCTGCTTCAGATTAGCTCACAATATGCATTTAAAAATATAATTAGGCATATGTAAGAAATCAGGTGTGCTTTTAAGCATACTGTGAAAAATGTAAGATGTGTAAGTTACAATCTTATATATGTTAAGATTAATAGTTAATTTGTTGGTGAGTACTCATTCAAAGCATAGATGGCAGAAAAAGAACAAGTTATGGTGCTTTATTTCTTGGAAATAGCTTAGTGGAATGATTTAGCCAAATGAAAACATCTCTCTCTTTCTACTGTTGTAGACAAGTATATAGCAATTGTAGCAAGTTGTACTCAGACTTTATGGATGAAACAAACAATACATGAATTGATGGTAAGATATGATAAAAATATTCCTATCATGTGTGACAATACAAGCACTATAAGTATATCAAAGGATCATGTTCTTCATTCCAAGACCAAGAATATCCCTATCAAGTACCATTTCCTTAGAGACAAAATCGCTGAAAATATTTTGACATTAGAGTATATCATAACAAAATAACAAGTTGCTAATATTTTACCAAGTCTCTTTCTAGAAAATCATTTTGAGTATTTAAGGAAGAAGTAAGTAGTACTATATCCCTTTTCTCTTGATTAATTGTATTCGCAAGTGTTGGGTAATTTAATTAATGGTTAAATTACTTCATTAATTCTCAACCAAGGTTCATGTACTTGTGAAGTGCATGTGCACAATCTATGCTATGAGTTCTATTTTTTACTTTAAAAGATGAAATTAAAATAAATATTAATGGGACTAGATTAACTCAAAACATTCCTACACATGTGTTCTTTCCATCAAAATTACTCTTTTTAAAGAAAATAAAACTTCAGAGATAAATCCATTGAAAATTCTAACTATCAAACTAAATCGAAATTTAATCTATTGCACAAGAATTAAAAGTTACTCTATTTGAACTGATTTGAAATTTAACCTATTCCAATTAGAATTAAAAATTATTCTAGTTGAACTAAATTGAAAAATCTATTCTAATGGTAGAATTTAAATTCTAATTCTACATTCAAGAAATTGAGATATTATAAATACTCTTGCAAATCAATATTTGATTCTACTCAATAGAAGAATAAATCTAAATCTAATTACATCAAAAGAATAAAAAACTAAGATGTAACTCAAAAGGATTACTAATGTTCCTAGTTATGACTTAGAATTGCTCTATCCATTACCCATGAAATCAAAATGAAAACAATTGAATGAAGCAAACTCTGAAAATGAAATATTTTTGTCTTTTTATGAACGCTAAACCTGTTTAAAATGTTGGTGATTCAATTACAAACCAATGAATGAAATACCAATCAAAACATTAACTAGCTATGATGAAGAAGCTTTTATTCATGGAAGTAAGTTGAAATTAACATAACCAGAGACTAAACTAATCTTACATCTCTCCAGGGGCCCTCCTGTTGAGTTAAAGCATGAAATTGAATATAAAACTATTTAACCATGCACTAATCACCAAAGGAACAAAGTGTTTGTTTTAAATACCAAAGTCTTCAATAGAAATTGATTACAAATTTAACAAGAGTAATTATGTCCATTACTTCACCTCAGGCCATTTTATAATTCTTTATTAAACAACTATCTTAAGAGTCATAAGCTGAGAAGGAAGTTTCTACTTTGAAAACTAAGAAAATAAATTGAAATCACAGTATTTCTTCTCATGATTTGTTGTTAAAAGAGAAAATCATGATAAGATTTTGATTTGACTTATCAAATCCAAATTATTCTCATCCAATTCCACACTCACTTGATAATGCCATGATCCTCCTTCAAATCCTACGCACAGTTGGAGTATTATAACAGGAATTGACTTCTAGGACCATTATATCTCTTGAACCATGTGACTTTCTTGATCATTATGATAGGAGGATTTCCATATGTTGATCACTTTCCATCTACCTATATATTAATTCCTTCTCAAGTGTTCTAGAATATGTCTAATCATGGATGTAGTTGCAGAATCTTTGGTTAACTATAGAATAAGTGCAATTTGGTAGCTATAGGAATGTTTTGATTGAATTTCATAAAGAAACAATAGATTACAGGCCATGAATGATTGATCAAATTTATGATGTTTGAGCATATATGAGATGACATTTTATCCTAGAAATGTAGAAAAACTATCATGAAAAGGATGGAAAAGAAAGCAAAAAGGGTTGTAAAAAAGAAGACAATTTTGGACTTCAAAATTCCCGCACACTAAGGGTTTTGCATGTCCTCAGGCATGAAAACTTCAAAATTTTCCAAGAATTTCATTCAATATACTATCTTTGAAGCTTAGATCAATACATCCAAGCTAGTTACTTCTTTTTTCTTCTTAATACTAAATTTTGTTCTTGGTTTCTTATTTAAAATATTTCTCTGCAACTCTCTGACTTTGTTCTTAAGGAAATTGTTATTAGCCTTGAATTTCTTGTTCTTCTTCTACCTATGGCTTAAATGTATAAGTAAGTTATCATTTTGAGTCCTCGCAATTTAATTTTGTACTTCTATTTCCTCATGCTATTGTTTGAGATGCTCGTTCAATATTTCTAAATCATATATATCTTGTTTTAAAGCATCTCCAATCTGGTATTCTTTTTTAGGAATATCATCAGTCAAAGGAAACTATTCATTGAAATATTCTTCATATTAATTTTGGAGAGGGGAATTCACCTTTCGTTGTGCTTTTTTCTCCAATGATTCCACATAATCATAGTTCTGATGTTGGAATCAGTCAATTTCAGGTGTCTTCTTGGTTGGACTTTGAATCTGATAAAGTGGTGATGCTTTGGCTTCTTCACTCATGCTATGATATCCTTCCTCAAGGTCAACTATCTCCAGTGGCTATATGCTTAAATGATTAGAAATTTGTTTTCTCCTTCTTAATTTTAATTCTAGGTCCTCTATCTTTTGTATGATTTTTCTTTTGTTCATTTTCCTATGTTCATTATCCACTGGTTCTGCTTATGTTTCCTCTTTAGGCTGCTTGACACTTGTGCTAGCTTTCTTCCTTATAACTTTTTATTTTTCATTTTTCTCTCTAATATTCTCCAAGATTGTCAAAGAGGAGTGTCATATTCATGTACCACTAGTGAGGTTTCCATTTTTCCCACTTCATTAATAGTCAAAACCTCTTCTTCATTAATGGGTTTAGGGTTAGGTTTTGAGACTATTTTGCGTCGAATTATTCTAGTTTCTGTAACCATTTCTTCCTCCTAAGCTTCTACAAAATGATTGGGTACCAAAAATATTTACCAATTGTCTCCCTTGGCCCTCATATCTACTTCAATAAGGATTTTGACTAATTCATGGTGATATAGGGAAATGTTGAGGGTTTTTAACTCTTGTTATACACTAAAAGCCATTTTCTTGAGACTACATAGTAGGAACTATGGTAAACTCAATTCATTTCCATCAATGAAATGTATTAACAGTTGAACATGGTAGAAAAACATGGTTCCATATCTCCCCTCACAAGTGCACTAGTGTTGTTCATAAAGAAGAAATATGGTACTCTCAGATTGTGCATTGATTACAGGTAGCTGAACAAGCTAACGATCAAGGACAGGTACCCATTGCCGAGGATCGATGATTTGTTTGATCAGTTGAAGTGAGACACAATGTTCTCTAAGATCAACTTGAGATTGGGATATCATCAAGTACGCATCAAGGAAGAGGAAATCTTCAAGACTACATTTAGGACCAGGTATGGGCATTATGAGTTTGTTGTAGTTCCGTTTGGTTTGATTAATGCTCTAGCTACATTTATGTGTTTGATGAATGGTGTCTTGTGCCCTTATCTGGAAAAAAAAAAATTGTATTCATCGATGACATATTGGTATATTCTAAAAATGAGGAAGAACATGTTGATCATTTAGCAGCAGTGTTGAGATTTCTAAGATAACATTAGTTGTATGCTAAGCTTAGAAAGTGCAGCTTCTTTCAGACAGAGGTGCATTACTTGGGACATGTTGTTTCGAAGGAAGGCATAGCAATAGATCCAGAAATGATAAGGGCCATCATGGAGTGGGAAGCTCCTAAGAATGTGGATGACGTGAGATCATTCACGGGATTGACACGTTACTACAAGAGGTTCATCAAGAACTTCTCATGCATCACATATCTATCACACCATTGCAGAGGAAAGTTAAAAAGTTTGAATGGATGGAAGAATGTGCAGCTAGTTTTGAGTAGTTCAAGTCGTAGTTGACACATGCACTAGTACTAAATATTGCAAATCCAGACAAGGAGTTTGTAATGTGTACAGATGCTTGCAAGAGAGGACTTAGTGGATTTCTCATGAAATAAGGACATGCAGTGTGCTATGAGTCATGAAAATGGAATGATCATGAGAAAAAATTTCCAACGCATGATCCTAAGCTAGTAGCGATCATACATGCATTGAAGATGTGGAGGCACTATCTTCTTAGCAGGAGGTTTGTATTGATGAGCGATCATAGTGGGTTGAGGTATTTGTTGGAACATCCAAATCTAAACACTAGGAAACCTAGATGGTGGGCCACCCATAGTGAGTTTGACTTCGAGATCAGATACATCAAAGGAAAGGATAATCGGGTTGTGGATGCTCTTAGCAGGAAGGTACGGGTAAATCATATAGAAGCTATGAGCTCTTATGGGACAAATCTATAGGATAGGATCTTGCAAGCAAGACAACGGGATGAAAAGTACATGGAGATCATGCACAGGTTACAAAATAGTATAGGTATAGGTATAGGTACAGGTGATCAAGATGCAGACTATTACCTCACAGTATATGGTTTGGTGAGATTCAGGGATAGGATCTATGTGTCGAATTTTAGTGAGCTCAAGAAGGTTATCTTGAGGGAGTTTCTTGTGAAGCCATACTCGGGTCACCCAGGATATTAGAAGACATTGATAGTGGTGAAGAAAGTTTTTTGTTCATTGAATCTGAAGAAGGAAGTGGCAGAGTTCATGGCTAGATATTCATATTGTTAGCAGGTAAAGACAAAATGCAAGCATCCAGGTTGTCTACTATAGGCTATTGCGATTATAGAATGGAAATGGGAGGTAATTTCCATGGATTTCATTACAAGTCTTCTGAGGATAGTGACACATCGTGATTCTATTATGGTCGTGGTCGATAGATTAAGAAAGGTAGCTCACTTCGTTCGTGTAAAAACTACAAATTCAACTAGTGAGGTGGCAATGGTTTCCATTAGAGAGATCATGAGATTACATGGTATTTTGAAGAATATTATGTTGAACAGGGATGCAAAGTTCACTTTCAAGTTCTCGAAGGAGCTATTTGCAGGTTTGAGTATAGATTTTTCCTTCAGTACAACTTATCATCCGCAAAAAGATGGAAAAATGGAGAGGGTCAACAGGATCTTGGAGGATATGCTAATGATGTATGTGATGCACCAGCAGAGGAAATGGGAGGAGTGTCTTCCATTTGTTGAGTTCGCATACAAAAATGGTTATTAGGAGTCATTTAGGATGAGTCATTTCAAGGCATTTTATAGATGGAGTTGTAATACTCCCACCAGGTGGAGTGATCTAGTCAATAGAATACTTATTGGATCGGATATGTTGGCAAACATGGAACATGAAATGCAGGTCATAAAGAAGAATCTAAAGGCATCATAGGATAGGTAGAAGATTTATGCAGATCAATAAAGGGTATTCAAGGAGTTTCATGTTGGGGAGCATGTGTATTTTCACATCAAGCCCAAGAAGAACTCTTTGAGGATTGGATCATGAGTCAAGTTTACACCACCATATTGCGGGCCTTTTGAGGTCCTTAAGAGGTTTAGACTAGTGTCCTATAAACTTGCACTGCCTCAAACAATGAAATTCCATGATTTTTTCCATATTTCATTTCTTAAGAGGTATATAAAGGATGTTGATCATGTTATTAATTGGTTTGTATTGTAAATGGAGCAAGAAGGCGAGTTCCATCCATAGCCTCAATTCATATTGCAATGGAAGAGTCTCATGCTATGGAATAGAGCCATAGAGCAAGTTAAAGTGTAGTGGAAGCACTTTCGGTTTGAAGAAGCTACATGGGAGATGGTGTATCATATGCAAGCTCTGTATCCTTCATTGTTTGCCGGTTGAGGGAATGTAGTTTTGGTTTTATGTTTGGTATATGTTTGGCATATGTTTTGTTGATGTTTTGGAATATGTATATATATATATGGATGTAAACACCACCATGAGCTAAGTTATAAAGCTCCAGTAAGCAGTATGGTTTTTATTCTGTCATGATGTTTTGCTTTTGAGCAAGTCTTTCATTATAGATACTACAACGAGCTAAGTTATAAAACTCCACAGGAAGTGTGTCTTATTTTTAGTAATTTTTATTAGGTATTGGTGTGGTTTAAAATCAAGGATAGTATTCCCCAAGGGAGAGGGTTCTGTAATAGCCGTTGTGAAAATTTCATGTAATAAAAGTTAAAAGGAAAAATATGACCATGGTAAGGCACATGTATTCTAAGTTGAATGTTGGGAAAAGATATCCTAGTTGGCATCATTGGATGTGTTTATGGCTAAAGGAAATTGGCAGCGAATACATTAAAAGGAAAAAAGGCATTTTTGGCACATTTATTTATGAAAATAAAGGAAATTAGGAGAAAAAGTAAGGTGAAAGGTCACATGTTGCATGTGAGGAGGAAAATAATGGAAAATTATGAAAAGAGAGGCCTAATTAATAAAAAGGCTTCTAAGGATCAGTTGGTAACATTTTGTTAGTTCTGTTTTGGAGCTCTCTCATTATTATCTCTCTCTCTCTCTCACTCTTGGACACTTAGAGTTTTCTTGGAGCACTCTGGCTTTGGATCAAGGAAGGAAAAGCAAGCAAAGGGAAAGGAAAGGAAAACAAGGATCAAGGAAGGAAGAGCAGGATCAGGCAACTTCTGCAGGAATACTTATAGGTAACATATTGCATATGTGATTTCCTAGCTGGTTTTGACATGTATGGATTTGCATGTTGGTGTATGGTTCTTTAATGCTAGTGGCATGGTTTTGTTGGGTTATGATAGTGGTTTTCAGCCTACCCTTTCCTCCAGATGCCATGGCGTGTTGGGATGTTTATCTTGGTTTTGATCTTTGGATCTTTTGGATGGATTTCATAATCTTGGGTGAAGGGGGTCTCACAGTTCGTTCCTAAAGGCCTATGAATCCCTTGACCGGTTTTGGTGGGATACTAGTAAATCTTAAGGGAGGAGTCTCGGTTTAGGGCCTAGTGATTTGGGTTTGGATTTTGGTAAAGCTTGAGATACTAGTCTTAGTTTAGGGCCTAGTGATCCAGCATTGGATTGTGGTAAAGTCTGAGAGACAAGGAGACGAAAAATTCCTCAAGGATAGTGATGGATTACGGATGGAATTCCAAGTTTAGTTTGGTTTTGAGATAGAAGCATTGATTTTGGTGTGACCAAGCTTTAGTGAGGGTGGAGGTGGTTTAACCTCTTGATTCCCTTGGTTGTTTTCTTTGATTGGTTTATCCATGAGATCCCACATTCATTCCTATAATATGGCACAGGAGTGACTAGATGTAATAAATATTTGGTTCAGCCATGTCTATGGTTGGGTGGTAAATGGAATTCCTGAACCTGGTTGAATTTGACTATGATTAATGAAAGCTAAGTTCTCTTTATTTTGTACTTGTTTATATGTGGATTTAATGGTTGTTGTATCTTTGTTATTTTCATGGTTTTGCATTGGTTATAAGCATGGTTAATTGACTGGTACATGTTATGGTTATTTCATGTATGTACTTGTAATTGTTAAAATCATGGACGCAATACCTTAATGATGTCATAAAAGTTCAAGGGAGAAGGTAGTTATCCTTGTTGTCATGTTTCAAAAGGGTTTTTAGTCATTCATGTTTTGTCTTGTATTCTATACCAATAGGTTGCATTAATGCCAAGTGTTTGATAGAATGTCAATCTCAGCTGGGGATAGTTGGGGATAGTCCTAATAATGATTTTTGGTTTATTATTTTTTTCATCATGTGTTTGATGGATTCTAAAAGGTACAACAAGTTCTGGGTAGTGGTCAGAATTCTAGTCTAGAAAAGTGCCTTAAGTTTCGTGAATGTTGGTAGAGGTATATTGGGAAAAGTACTTGGACATATGTATGCATGCTTTTGAGAGCATCCATAGGTCCCTAGATGTTGGCATGCCCCTAGCATGATATTTTGTAGAGATCAAGAGGTCTAAAAGGTAAGTGGGACCAGGGGTAGGATGCCTGAGTGGTTGGGTTTCCTCTTGGGAGTGTTATTCCTAATGTGGAAGGTATGATTGATGTGTTTTCATTGTTTCCATTTCCTTAAGGTCACTAAGGAAGTTGAATCATATCACAGTAGCCTCTCATCACATGTTTACCTTGGTTGGCCAATTAGATGGGTAGATGTGGGAGGAGGGTGGTTACAGGTATCTGTGGGAATGGAGGCTAGACATTGATATCCACTTTCAACAATTTCCCATACAACATCTCGCAGCACCCGCAAGTAAGCTCTCGTCCGGACTTTCCAAAAACTAAAGTTAGTTCCATTAAATAAAGTTGGTCTGATAGAAAATACACCTTCTTGACTACTCATCTTGACAGATCTACTTCAAGCAGTCATGCTTTTACTAAAGGACCTACTCTGATTCCAATTGTTGGGAAAAAAATACTAAGAGGGGGGGGGGGGGGGTGAATTAATATTTTAAAACTCACTTAAAATTTTCTTCATTTTCAGAATTTTGTATGATATTATACTAAAATGAACGTGTGTATGTAAGTGATTGTTATGCAAAAAACTAGCTTATATCCAGTTAATTTACCTTCAATTAATTCATCGTATGTTTAACTTGAACCAATGTATCAACACCTCAATAGCATCATTAAATATTAATCATGTGTATTAAGAACATAATAAACCATCACACATAAGCAACACATCAAAACACATGAACACCTTGATTTTCAGGTGGAAACCCAATGTGAGAGAAAACCATCATTGTTGTCGTCTTTGTCTTATTTTTATTATAAAGAAATACTTCTTACAATATTGTATTGGTGCATACTAATACCATCATGCACGTACCCACTTACAAAAGGCTACAACCTTCTCTCGTTCTTCAACACCCATTGGAAGGGAGCTCCAACCCCCTAATATCGTTTACTGGTACCCAGAAATGGAGCTCCAATCCCTTGATAAGATTTACCAGTTACCACTGGAAGGAAACTTTGACTTCCTCATTGAAGGCACTAACCCTTAGCACCTTCGTGGACCACTTTTCATAATTTTCATACTAGAGCCACCTGTACCAAAACATCAAGTCTGTAGGGCACTTTTCATAAAATTTTCAGATTGGACCCACTACCATCATTTAAGCTCAATATCAAATAATAAAAATAAAACCAATCATCATATCAAATCACTTAATCACTGTACCAACTGAGATCCAAATCAATATCAAACAACTAAACCAGTTAGATCACTTTAAATCCATTCACTAAACTACCAATCCACATATTGGTCATCACAGAAACCAAATTTTGTCACTGCAAACCCTGATCAACCATATATCAAAATATATATGTTATTTCTCTTAAGAATATCCACATATATTTGCACTTTCCATGAAGCATGCCTATGTATAGTTCTTAAAACACTGAACCCTAAAACTGAACCACTATCATACTAAGATATTCATTGAATCACTTACAGAACCAATCATAGATCTTTGAATCATATATAGATAAAAATATCAATATTTTTCAACAATTCATTCATCAAATCATTCAGCCTCAATATCCTTGTTAAACCCAGATCATCATGAAAGACTTCATTATCAAACAGCAACAAACACAATAGGATTGAATAGATAGATCAAACATCATATTCAACAAAGCCCTAGCATATGTACATGCTTCTTACAAATCACTTATGCATGTATACGCGCCTTTCAGGAAGCATACCCACGTACGGATCTATCCAAACTACATAATTGACGTGCGACTACCCAGAAGCAGATCCATGTATGTATGCGCCTTTCTTGAAAAAAACTTGTGTATAGATTTGTAATTATTGACACAAACCTTCATTGCACAACATAGCTTCAAACACCAGCATATTTTGGCATACACATAATACTCACACATCAAAACATTATCATCATGAATTAAATCAACCCATAAGAAGATTATTCAATACACAGTCATTTTAGACCTATTATATCTCATCCATCATCACATTCTTGGGTGCACACTTATTTTAGATTAAATACTCATTAATAACACATTACATGCACACTAATCACTTTGATCTGCATCTCCTCATTAGAGAAATTTTGAGGCCTAAAATGGGCCTCCTAAGAAAAATGTACAACGAAAATAAACTTTATAAGAACCAATAGGATTTAATATGATGATGTCAACCATGGGGATGATTCACCATTTTTGGGGTAAAAAAGTAAAAAGATTAAAAAATAATAAAATAATAAAACTATTTTTTCTACTTGTATTTTCAACTTATCTTCCTAAAGCTTTACTCAAATTTCGAGGGAGAGTACTCATTGGATGAAAATTTTTATTCCTCATCCAAGGCGTACCCATGTTGTTATAGACATATTTGGGCACTGCAACCCCAATCACATATGTCGATAAAACAAGGGCTCTTAAACCCTAAAAGTGTTGTTTCATACCCTAAAGGATCAAGGTCAGCTGATTACATCATTTTCCAAAATTTCCACCTGAAATACTACTTAGAACTGGTCAAAATTGACCCATACAGACTTCTCTTTGGCCAAGGTGCGATGCATCTCACCTATTACACACGGGGGTTGTGATGCATACTGAAAAGGCCTTCTATAGGGTGTGATGGGCGAGAGTAGATAAATGATAGAGGCAGTTGGCTAAGTGGAAACCCAAAGAATCTTCTAGAAACTGCTCATATGACACTTGCCTCTCTGAATTCGCCCAGGGATGAGTAAGAGATCATGAAATCTCCAAGTGGAACCAAGAACTATCAGTGAAATGACACTAATAAAAAACCCAGAAGTTGATTCACCCCTTGCAAATATCTATATGGATCCCTCATCCTAGAGATCTAGAAGGCTGGAATTTTGTAATCTGTAAGAAAGTGTTGTTGGTTTCTTTTCGAGACATTGTATTGTTAGGTGATCTAGCTTTTCATGAGGTGAAGAGGGCTTTCATGCTGGGAAGATGATGCTAGATCAGACAGCTGGGTTGTAACCCTCTCTTCTACTTCTACTATCAATAAAGTTATTTGAGCTTTCCTCCATATACTTGTGCACTTGTAAATCTTGTATTTGTGAATGCAATTGTATGGTTAATGTACATCTGACTCTACATTGTTTATGGTACTATACATCTCTATGCTTTGATGGTTTCTTGTTGCTTTGCCTCTACAGGTGTTCTTTGAAGCAGGACAAGTGAGAAAGGAGTGGCAAGCTCTATCAAAGGAGAGAGGAAACAAGCAAGGAGCCAAGCGAAAGACTAAGGTTGGTGCTCTCTACTTCTCTCTTATCTATCTCCCATAAAGGAAAACACAAGTCACTTTGAATTGTTTGTTTCTAAGATAGCTACCCATCTTAGTGGGACTAGCAGATCTGAATAGACACTAGTTTTCCGGGAAACAAAATGGAAACTCCACTGGGGAACTTCCTTCTTGTGGTAAAGGAATGATTAGATTGCCTCCATGTTCATCAGATTTTGAGTCAACAAAAAGAATTTGAATGGTGTCGTTCTCATTCTCTTTGGAGGCTGTATCATTTGAAGGTGGACCTTTTGAAAGCAAGACTAGGTCGGCTACCGCCTCGACATGTTGACTTTGGTTTGGTGTGGACTCAGAGGGTTTAACTTCAATGATAGGTGTTTCGACCGACAACAAAGGTATCTCAGTCAGATTTTCAACTAGCAATGGACTTGGCAAGAGTTTCTTGTATCCAGGTGGAAGTCATTACGGTGAAACAGGATGGTTATCCAACACTCTTTTAGCTTCATCTAGAAAGGGCAATGGTGAAGGACATGATTGCCTTCACACAACCTACAAGGAAATCTAGATTTTCCTTTTTTTCCATTGACTTCATTTTCACTAGTCGATGGTGTACTCTCAACATGATCAACAGAGGTTGATCACATTGGATGCTGCGAGCGGGGAGACCAGTCTCTCAAGATCCGCGGGATGCAAGGACAATCTCGATGATAGTGGTTTCCTTTGCAAATGACACATAGAGATTTGGGTTTGGAAGGTGCAGTGTGTGTATTTTCACCAGACGATGCATGGTTGCCCCCTTGAACTATTGGCTTCTTCTTCTTCTCCTCCTTCCCTTTCTTCTTCTTCTCAGCTACTTGGTTTTTAGTATCACTAGTTTCACCAAGCGAAGAGGAAGAAGAAGAGGGAGAAACAAATGAGGTAGAAGGTGGGGGAGTAACTCCAGTATCATCTGGTTGCTAATTTGATTGCTAAGGAATTACAGTGTTTTGAATGACATAGGTCGAGAATAGCCAAACAAGTAGGCCAATTGTGAGTCCTGGAAGTGACAATGTAGCCATATAAGGAGCACCAATATCTCCCCAAGAGGAGAAAGGACTAGGATTTTCCCCAAGGGGAAATCCTTGATTGGTGTACTCCATTACCTCAACCTAAGATCAATGAAGGAACATGTTATTCTGAATTAAATAAATTTTATGACACTTTGACACAACTTGCTTTTTCAATTTTTAAGAGTCGAGGAAAAGATAAAGATGACTCTAGTCACCTTCGATTTTTAATGAGCTTGAAGTGACAAGTGCTCAGATGGACCTTTTCTTTTAGGGAGTCAAAAAGGAATGAAAGTGACTACTCTGGAAGTCTAGACAAAGGGATTACCAAACCAATCACAAAATTGCAATATACACCTTGCTGGTAAATTAAAGAGAAATTACCAAGGATTTAATGTACGACAGTCAATCTTCCCAAATGTTGTGTTCAGTGCATTGCGATCAATAGGGCGGTAGACACGACTTCCTAAGGATAAAGGATACCAACCTATTGTGGTCTCCCAATATATACTCGATGGTACATGGGAGCACAAGTCCATACTGGCACTTGTCATATCAAAGAGGAGGAATCACCCAACCTACAATGAAAATGATAGTTACCAGGCTTTACGACACTGAAATACCTCTCTAGCCTAGACTTCTAGATGTTGTGCATTAGGTTCCAAAGCATTTTTATGTTCATTGAGGTTTATTTTATAGTTGATCTTTCTTAAAAAAAATTCCTTTCAAGGGTCACCGTGTGATGTAGATGTAAAATTCCTAAATATGCAATCTAAAATGATAAACAGTCATTTGTTTTCTTTTAGCAATGAAAATCTTAGCTACTAAGGAAAGAAGGGTATGATTATTTCAACAGAGAGCAGAGAGCACACACTAAATGCACTTTTCCTACATCAATTTCCACATGAAGTCTAAATGCAAATGCACATGCATGTATTTTTTTTCCGCTTCCTTAATGTGTGAATGCCAAAAAGGAAACTAAGTTTAGATCTGAACTAATTTTTTCAAAGCGACACTTCAACAATTTCTTTTCAAAATGAAAGGAAGGCTAAGACGACACTTTCAATTTCAAATGGAAAATTGCCTTTGACACTTCAAATATTGACAATTCAAATCAAATACATTGGAAAAAGTACAATCAACTATCTAAAAGAGGAATACTTTATGACACTCTTTCTCTTGACCCAAAATGACAGTTGTGACACTTTGGAATCAAAAGACAATAGTTCGATTAAGCTACTCTTTTCAAAGGAGGAATATAAATGATGAAAAATACATTAAAAACATTTACAATTCCTTATCAACGGAGACTAGATAATTTGAAGGAAGAAGGTTTCAACAATGATGTATTGATCATAGGTTGCAAAACTACTGAATATAGCTGAAAACAATAAAGAAAAAACCAATTTCTGGAGAGAGAAACAATCTCATTCAATCATCGCACCCGTCCTTAAGGGAAACATGGATGCATCTCATCTACAGCACACGGGAGGTATGATGCATCCAGACTTCGAATGAGAGACAGTGCGATGGTCTAGGGATGAGACTGAGCTTGGTTCTCAATCACAATTTGTAGTTAAGTTCAGTGATTTAGGCCGAGCTTATGATAGACAGTAAACACAGAGTGTAGGGGTATGATCTTATGAGGTTATTGAGCTACCACCAGGGCACTTAGGATGTTTGCAAGTCAGATGTTAAATTCATAAACCAATTTGGAGATTGACTAAAGCAGCATTGATCTACTTTGTAGTTACATAGCAAAAGCAGTTCGAAGGCTAGATGGCTTAACTTCAGGCTCCGTCTGCAGTTTATAAAGCAAAAAACAGTAACAAACAAACAAACTATTCGCTCCCTGGCGGAGTCATCATTTTGTTTTCAGTCAAAACTGGACCATACAGACTGCTCCATGCTAAGGGTGTGATGCATCTCACCTGTTACACACAAGGGGTGCGATGCATATTGAGGATTCCTTCTGTAGGGTGCGATGAGTGAGAGCAGAAAAATGGCAGAGGAAGTTTTCTAGGTGGAAACATAGAGAATATTCTAGAAACTACTCATCTGACACTTGCCTCTCTGAATTCGCCCAGTGATGAGTAAGAGATCATGAAATCTCCAAGTGGAACCAAGAACTATCAGTGAAATGACACTAATAAAAAACCGAGAAGCTGATCACCTCCCTAAATATAACTATATATGGATCCCTCATCCAGAGATCCACAGGTTGGAATTTTGTAATCTGTAAGGAAGTGTTGTTGGTTTCTCTTTGAGACATTGTATTGTTGGGTGAAGAGGGCTTTCATGCTGGGAGGATGATACTAGATCAGATAGCTAGGTTGTAATCCTCTCTTCTACTTCTACTGTTAATAAAATTATTTGAGATTTCCTCCATATACTTGTGCACTTGTAAATCTTGTATTTGTGAATCCAATTGTATGGTTAATATACATCTGATTTTACATTGTTTATGGTATTATAGATCTCTATGATTTGATGGTTTCTTGTTGCTTTGCCTCTTCAAGTGTTCTTTGAAGTGGGACAAGTGAGAAAGGAGTGGCAAGCTATATCAAAGGAGAGAGGAAACAAGCAAGGAGCCAAGTGAAAGACTAAGGTTGGTGCTCTCTAATTCTCTCTTATCTATCTCCCATAAAGGAAAACACAAGTTACTTTGAATTGTTTGTTCCTAAGATAGGTATAGTTACATATGGGAGTTGAATTCCAGAATTCATAAGGTGTCACCCCTCCAGTATCTGTCACTGTAGAAACTATATCTTCTTTGGCCCCAGAAATATTTTATGGACCTGATGGTCTACCTCTTCCACCTGGACTGATTGCTATAGAAGAAGTTATAGAGGATCTTCCGTCTAGTACTCCATTGCATTTTGAAGCTAGGATTCACTTATACCCTTCTATTCCTGAAGTTATTTCTTTCGATCATCCTTCATCACAATTTCCCCATTTCAAGAGATTCATTCGGTCGTTTACTCAGTCCCTCCTCCAAGCAATCTAGTCTTTTCCTTTGAATGGAATCTACTAGCGGGACCCCGCCTTCCATCCAATGTACCATTCTGAATCATAGTATAATCTTATAAAATGATCATGGCTGGCACTATCATAGATGAAGGGGCTTCTGTGAGTATCCTTTCCTCAACTCCTTGGAAATCGCTTGGTTCACCATCGCTTCTGCCAGATAATCAAAATTTGTCAGGCTTCAATAAAGGAACCAGTCGATCGTTAGGGATCCTTCCAAATTTGCCTATAACTTTGAGAAGGAAAATTTTTCATTTAAACGTGATGGTAGTCCAAGGGCCACTATATTACAATCTACTCCTTGGACATGACTACATTTACAACATGGAAGCTATTGTTTCCTCACTCTTTCGGGTGATGTGTTTCCCGTATGAAGGAAGAATGGTACAACTTGTTGACCAGCTTTCATCCCCCAGTTCAAACATGGCTACTAGTCAAACACCATCCCTAAATGGTCTCTTTGCACAAGGCATGTCTCTTCAACCTCCTGTTCATCCACCTAATTACTGCGAGTAATTCGGTGAATGTGACGAAACCCAGGGGGCATGCACCCTGGTCCGCTTCAGCAGGTGAACCTAGATGAAAAGATAGATTTCCTCATAGGATATATGATTGGTCTGAAATGCCATTTCTGTGTAGGATATGGGATCAGTTCGAAATAGGATCTCCTCATCGTAGGTTATATGATTGGTCTAAAACGCCATTTCCGTATAGGATATGGGATCAGTCTGAAACAGGATCTCCTTGAAGGTTACGTGAACACCATTTCCTTGTAGGTTATGTGATTGGAAGTGTCGACCCATACCATTCAACTTTGTCTATTTCAATGGACAAAGCCAATGAAGTTTTTTGTCTGCTCTGTGGATGAAACAATCTTGCTTGAATGCAAGGACTTCCATATGGTAACCTGGAAACTCTACTTTTCTTTATACCTAGGGGCATGCAAACCTTTTTTATGCAAGTGAAAAGCGACCAAAGTAACTCTAACCCCGTAGTATTTTACTAACTTCAACTGCTTAGGTTAGGTGATTGGTCTGATCCACCATTCACCTTTGTCGGCGGCCCTGGAAAAGAAAAGGAATTTTTTTTTCTAAACTATCCTACCTAACCTCAGTAGTTCATTAACTCTTGGTTTTGTAGTTGGTCATTTCTAGCCTACATACAAAAGGCACTGAGCAAAGTTTCGCATGGGGCAAGCTCATTAAAAAATGAACCTACTAATAAGAGGCATCCTTAAAGATGGCTGAGATGAGCAATATTTCCATAAAGTTGAAGCTCATTAAAAAATAAGCCTAGCAACAAGCAATGTTACTACAGGGTTGAAGCTCATTAAAAAATAAACCCACCACTGAGCACATGTTGGCACAAGGTTCAAGCTCATTAAAAAATAAACCTGCCTTCAGTAAACGACCTTTGTGATTGCCTTACTATCAGCCTTTTGAGCCTTGGTTGTGTTCTTCCATCACCTCCATTCTTTTGGTCGATCATATGCTTCCACTTGATTGTTTACCCTTTTGAGGAACAGTTGTGACGAGTGATTCTATTAGCCACCCTCTTTACACTGTTGTGTTTGAGGAGTTCCAAACTTACCTGGAACCAGTTGCTACCTGAAAACACCACTCGTTCCTCAAAAAAGAGTCTCTTATAAGCTCTTTTTAGACTTGTAAAATATGAAAAGATTTTCGAGCTACTGGCCTTTCCAGCTTGTTAAAGTAAATGGAAGTGCCCTCCCTCCTCTAGATTTTAATCTTTTTGGACCTGAGGGATCATTCCACAAAAAGATCGAGCGCTTGTCTTTTTCAGCTCGCTAAACTATTGAAAAGTCATCCATTTCGTATTATTTTATACTTTTTCGGACTTAAGGGATTATGCCACGAAAAAGGACTACTAGAGTTTCCTTTTTGTCCCTTTTCAAACTCTCTAAACATGAAAAGTACCGAGTTATTTTTGTCGTTAAACTCGTTAAAACAATAGTGACAAACTTGTCCATCCAGACAAGAGTGAGTTTCACTGTCACTAGGCTCGCTAAAACGTAGCGATAGGTTTTCCCAAAGGGAAAATTATAGAACAAGCATATGTTATCCTCCTCAAGCCTGACAAAAATAAAGAGGTATTGGTCAGCAATGACTGGGGAAAAAGGGAATAAAACTTGAAGAACCTCATTGGTAGCAGGTCGCTCTTGAACATGACAATTTCACTCCATCACTATGATTGAGTCAGGTTGGGTTATTCCATTCACCATCACCATTGGACCTCTACACCATCCATGTGGTTAATGCTACCGATCCATCACAGTGTCGCTGATATGTTTAAGAGAAGTCTCTCAGAGAATTCACCAACCCAGTTAACACCTCATCCACTGCAATACCTTCACTCTACATTTTTCATGACCGCCATTCATGAACCTTGTATCATCATATCGTTTTCACCTCCACAAAATCATTTGCTTCGTTTCATGTCGTAGATGTGGGATTCATTAAGGCCCTCCTACGACAGGTCACTTCTTGTCGACATCAGCTCATTATCCATGAAGTTGACTTAGGAAGAACCCTTTCAATACTTTGAAGCTTGCATTCCTCAATGGCAAGTTTCTCACTTCTGGCTACAAGTTTACATCAATGGCCTTCGACCGAAACATTTTGCATGGTGTTCGACATCAACTCACATATTGACACCACGTGAATTGTACTGTAGTACCTTGAGGTTCATTATCATTATCGGTGATTCCTCTCATGCCTATTAACAACTTACATCATTTGATGGTAATCAGGCGATGTCTTTCCATGTTCGACTTCAGAACATCTTTTCACATGGATCGACTTGTACAACGGGTGAAGATTGAACGAGTTTGAAGACCCCAAATCTAGTTCCATCCATTCGGGCTGTGACATATCCAGGAAAATAAAGACATAAAATGTACTCCATAGTTGCACAGATGATCATCCAAGCTAAGGGATGATGGCTCTACAAGAATCACCAATCTACAATAGTAGATGATTGTCTATCCTATGTACATGAAAATGAATTATAAAGCTGAGCATGGGAATTCCCGCCTCAGCTAGATCATGAAAATATTATGAAGAGAATGTATTGTATTGTATCTTATTACGGGTCACCTTCCAATTCGAAAAACCTCAGATCCTCATGATAAAGCATTTCATCTGACATTAGAAGATTTACGACCTCATGCTTTAAGGGGCAACTGCTATAGACATATTTGGGCACTGCAACCCCAATCAAATATGTCGATAAACCAAGGTCTCTTAACCCCTAAAAGTGTTGTTTCATACCCTAAAGGATCAAGGTCAGCTGATTACATCATTCCTAGAAGTTCCACTTGAAAAACTACTTAGAACTAGTCAAAACTGACCCATACAGACTACTCTTTGGCCAAGGTGCGATGCATCTCACCTATTACACACAGGGGGTGTGATGCATACTGAAAAGTTCTTCTGTACAGTGTGATGGACGAGAGTAGACAAATGGCAGAGGCAGTTGGCTAAGTGGAAACCCAGAGAATCTTCTAGAAACTGCTCATATGACACTTGCCTCTCTAAATTTTCCTAGGGATGAGTAAGAGATCATGAAATCTCCAAGTGAAACCAAGAAGTATCAGTGAAATGACACTAATCAAAAACCCAGAAGCTAATTCACCCCCTGCAAATATCTATATATGGATCCCTCATCCAAGAGATCCAAAAGGCTAGAATTTTGTAATCTGTAAGGAAGTGTTGTTGGTTTCTCTTTGAGACATTGTATTGTTAGGTGATCTAGCTTTTCATGAGGTGAAGAGGGCTTTCATGCTGGGAGGATGATGCTGGATTAGACAACTAGTTTGTAATCCTCTCTTCTACTTATACTATCAATAAATTTATATGAGCTTTCCTCCATATACTTGTGCACTTGTAAATCTTGTATTTGTGAATGAAATTGTATGGTTAATGTACATCTGATTCTAAATTGTTTATGGTATTATATATCTCTATGCTTTGATGGTTTCTTGTTGCTTTGCCTCTACAGGTGTTTTTTGAAGCGGGACAAGTGAGAAAGCTCTATCAAAGGAGAGAGGAAACAAGCAAGGAGCCAAGCGAAAGACTAAGGTTAGTGCTCTCTGCTTCTCTCTTATCTATCTCCCATAAAGGAAAACACAAGTTACTTTGAATTGTTTGTTTCTAAGATAGCTACCTGTCTTAGTGGGACTAGCAGATCTGAATAGACACTAGTTTTCCCGGAAACACATGTTGCATACTTTTGATGGACCCTTCTACACGAAAAATGAGAAATACATGAAAAAACGAGATTGCAATCAAGTTTTTCATGTATTTCTCATTTTTCATGTAGTAGGGTCCATCGAAAGTATGCAATATGGGTATTCCTTGGATGAGAAATCCAATGTTTCATCCAATGAGTGTTCCTGCTCAAAATTTGAGTAAACTCATAGGGAGATAAGTTGAAAATATGAGTTGAAAAGGTAGTTTTTTCTTTTTCCCTCTAAAATTTGATGATGTAATCTAATATTATTTTATTATTTCCACTATTATTTTATATTTTCCTTAGGAAGCCCATTCCTTAAAATTCCCCTAATGCATATGTTGTAGGCCTTATCTAATACCATGCTCAAATTCTTAGTAATTTCATTGGTATTCTTCGACGAGATCAAATATCTGTTGTTGTGCTCATTACTATGGGCCAATACCATGGTAAAAAACCCTGGTATTTAGGATACCATGGCGTGGAAATTGTAGGTGATTTATCTTCTCCATACCTGTATGTATGTGCTCCTTTCCTTCACAGAACTCACATGTATTTCTCAGAACATCACCATTATCATTCTTCTATCCCTGGACTCTTATGTACCTTTTTTCATCGCGCTACCATTATGTTGACATATTTTACCAAGTAGGTTTCCATCTAGGACAATACATATGCATCTTGCTACAAGCAAGTTTCCATTAAGGACAACAAAATAGTCATAATGCCAACAATATTGTGAGAATATTGGGAATATTATGAAGATTTGAAGGTTGTGGTAATATAGGGAATTTCTCCCTACTTCAGGATGGAACAATATTAGGTAATAAATGAACACAATATCATATTCACAAATTCTGGAGCTCCGGTGGTTGAGAAAATCTAGGAATGTGTTCCCTGACATTTAATGCAGATTCATAGTGTTGGGAACCAGATCCATTATTTGAGTGATTTTGGAGGGGAATTCCTCCTTCTTTTAAGGACAATGCTTCCCCATAAATTTTTATAAGTACCAATTCGAATTTTCCTCTACGGGCATATATTTCTTAGTCTTCTTGTGGACAAAACGTGTTCCTTAGCACCTCCATTTTCATTTCTACTAGGGATGTACCTAGATGGATTCAAATAATGAAGTTTGGTGCCATTTTTAACTTCTAAAGCTTGGTTTCCTTCATAGGACTCTGAGTTTTCTTGGGTTTGGCCATCACAGGAGCCTTAGATCCCTCATGTATAATTTCTTTATTTCCTTCAAATGAATTTTTCACTTATATCTCGTATTTCATTCATACTTCTTTTGTTGTAGGTTACATTGGTTAAATGATTTAAGTGAGCTTTTTTATAGGATATTTAAATATTAAAAATAATGATGAATCCTTAGAATACATTAAAAAATTCATATTCATCATTGAGCTACTTGGATTGGTTTACTAGTTCACAAATCTAGAATTTCTAGAAGTCACTTGTAGAAAAATAGTAGTAATTTTCTGTTACTTTTTTAGAACATGTTAATGGGCTTCATTTGAGTTTATTCCACCTACATTGGGTCAGAAAATGATTCACGTAAATAACAAAATTTACCCCATATAATTTTCACTTTATTAGGTTAGGAATTTGGTAGGTAAACTAGCTCACTAGTTCTTAAATTTCCATTTTTTAGAGTAGTAAATTTCTGTTATTTTTTAGCACATGTTAACAGTGGTATTTTGGAGTGATTCCACTTGGAATGGAGTCCTAATACATCCTAATTAATAATAATAATAAAATTACCATCCCATTTTAATTTTATTTACTTCGTAATTTGGCAACTTATCTCCTCCTGTAGCAAAACATGGCCTCTTGTAGCACCACTTGTGGAACTCTTATAGAACATGTAACAAATTTGCTCCAAAACCTTGGATTTTGTCTCTTCGGCTTGAATCATGAACCCTAGGCTTTGAATCCATGATTAAGTAAGACCAAAATACCTCTCTAGACTTGCCTCTTCTCCATTACAATTCACCTCTATAGTTTAGATTAGTGGACAGATTCATGACTTGAAGAGCTTAATGATGATTTTCATGATTACATTATGAATCATAGGTTAATGTTTACATTTCTACAAATAGGATTAACATTTACATTTATGAAAAGTAGAGTGGCCTTTCCTTTATGCAAAAGTAACTAGGATTTCCTCTTTGCAAAAGTAATTAGGTTTCCTTTTTTCAAAGAGTAACATTTCCATTTATGCAATTAGTCTAGGCTTGGATTTCATGGAATTCACTCCATTCCATGAGATCAACGAAATAATGAAGCATTGTGTGTTGCACATATAGTGTTGATACCTATTAAGTTTTTAGGAACCCTAGGTTGATAATTTAAGTTGGTATCCTTGGGAATTGCAACCTTCTTGTTGAAATACTAAGGCTCATCACTACTTGCGTCTTCAAGGGCTTTTTGAGGCACTCAATTAGTTTGTGTATGTGTATTTATTGTGGACATCATTCTAACCTTAAAATCAAGCATCCATATCATCATCAAAATTGAGGTTTCAATGGTTAATAATATAATTAGGCACCATTGGAAATACAAGTGGTTACATTATTTAGAATGGAGAAAATAGAATGTAGTTTATTGAAAATGGTGGCATTAGTGGTACTAAAAATGATCCACTTAATGATAGTGGTGTAAAAAGAGTGTGCATCTTCTATAAGTTTCCATACTTTAATCATATAGTCATTAGGCATACTTTTGACTATATTCATAGGGAGAAAAATATATATTTGATATTATAGAAACTATTTTTGGTGCATATGATATAGTTTCATCATGACTAGTCCTTTAAGAACTAAATATTTGTCAAAATATTTGGGTTGAAAGTTATGGTGATGGAAAATATGGAAAACCTTGTAACACCACCTCCCACATTTACCCACCTTCACCAACCTATCGAGGTAAACATGAGCTGAGGGCTACTGTGACATGACTCAACCTCCTCAGTACAGTTAAGGAGGTGTAATCAATGAACTGAAACTTTAATGACCTTCCTCAAGATCTACAGGACCACTTGAAGCCAACAACCACTCCAGGTGCGATAAACCTGCATTAACTTGCCTTTTTAGTGATTTTGAATCCTATTTTCTTACATAACAAGGAAATATATTGATTTTAAGGCTCCATTCGCATGGATAATCCTACCTCCCTATGACTACAATCTAAATTACCCAATCTTGTGCATGTGACACTGAGATTTGAGCCACTTTTTCTGGGCTAGTATATAGAGCTCTGCCCAAAACTTGATATAACTTTAAAAAATTATGAATGACACTAAGACAAAGCCACTAACACAAAATATAGACAATAAATTGACCTAACCATGCCTAACCATGACATGCGTTCCTTCAAACACATGGTGAGCATGAAATTTGTAGGTCGTGAATGCACATTTGAACATAGAGATCTTAAACTAGTTATATAATAATTATCAAGAATGTCTAATTAGCTCTCACAATAGTTGAAATAACACCTATTATATCATGCATTCAATAGCCATTCCTTTTCCAATCAAAACATGATAAGAGCCATAACTTGAATATGTCATAAAACTATGCTTATAGCCAGCATATAACTAGGATAATAACAATGATAGAACAAAAATAAAATCCACATTATAACAAGTACATTTACTCATTAAATACAAGAGAAAATTGGTTGTTATTAACATATTCAAAATCCAACCAAGCCAGGGACTTCCCGATACCACCCGACCATAGATTGGGCTAAACCAAATCTCTCTTTTAGCCAATCACCCCTGTACCATATTCCAAGCATGCATGTGGGATCTCATGGGATAAACAAATACATAAAAAACCAAGGGAATCCATAGCTTAGACCACCTCCACCCTCACACTACCCATTCTCTCACCTACGCTAGACCCAAGATCACAAAACCAAAAGAAACTTAGATTCCTCATAATTCCTTCACCATCCCTTAAGGAATTTTCCTGTCTCCACCCACCTATCGAGTGCTTCCCAAAGAAGACCATATCCACCCCCAACCCTTTGGATTTTCCTGAAACCAACTCACCTAGTTCCAAAACCTTCTGATAATCCAAAGCTCAACCAAGAATGAATTCCATCACACCATGGCTATCCGGAAATGGAAAGGAAATGCTAAAACCTCTGTCAAACTTGGTGAAACCCATGCTAATGAGAGAAAATTAACCAAATACACACTCATGTACCATGTATGAAAAAAGCATCTTGGAAATCATACATGCATCTTGTTACCTACAAGTATTCTCATTGAAGCCACTTGATTCAACTCTTCCTTGCTTGACCCTTGTTTTCCTTTGCTCTCTTGTCCTCCCTTTGCTTTCCTTGGCGTTCCTTTTCTTGCTTTCTCCTCTTAGTGCTCTTCTCTTTTCTAAAACCAATTCCAAAAATAAACTAACAAAATCCCCTAAATTGATGCTTTGATGCATTTTTATTAGGGTTACCTCTAATTTCTCCATTTTCCTTCAATTTCCTCCTCACATGCAACTTGTGACCTTTCACCTTCTTTTCTCCTAATTTCCTTTATTTTCATAAATAAAATGCCAATAATGCCTTTTTTCCTTTTCAAAGCCTTTGATAATGCCTTTTCCAATTTCCCCTTAGTCGTAATAAACAACAAGTGATACCCACTAGGATGTTTTTCCCAACATTCAGATTGGAATACATTTCCAATGACCTTGGTGTTGTTTTTCGTTTATTAACTTTATTACATGAAATTTTAACCTGGGGTTGTTAAATAACCCTCCCCCTTAGGGGAAAACTATCCTTAGTTTTTTATGACAGCTATAACTAGCAAGACCGCTGAAAATTAAAACATACTGCCTATGGAGTTTCATAGCTTAGCTCAATGCAGTATTTACAATGAACAACCTACTCAAAAGAAAAACCATCATGACAAACATGACAACATAACAACCATACCACTTATTGAAGCTTTATAACATAGCTCATTCCAATATTTACAATAAAAACCATACATAAATATGTACATATGTCAAAAAATCATTTTCATTCAGTGGAAAATAATAAAGGATATGTTAGTTCCAGTCTTTGCAACCTGTCACCAGGGATCAACATGAGTTTTTACTATGTCTGGTTTTGTTTGATGTTTTGCACATGATGTTCAGCACAAAACATGTCAAAAGTGTTTCTATCAGAGGAAGCTCGGAAAAATATTTCCAACGGTATATCACACTCTCATAATCAGCTTCTGGAATAGAAGATATGATCGAAATGAATGAGTGATTCTTGGTTATGCATGTTTTGAGGTCAGTCGCTGCACACAATGACAAGTTTAGTAAAAAATCAGTTTCTGAAATAATGGTAAGGAATTTTTCAAATTTGAAAGAGGTTTTTGTTCACCACATACCAAATAAAAAAAACCTCCTTCAATTTATGCACATGTGCTACTATGTGGGATATATACAATGATATTTGGAGCCTACATTAAAACAAAACAAAATTTTCATATTTTTTACTGTTTTATTCATTTTAGTGCGGGACCATTTTACAACCTATGGAAAGTAATTTTCAAAAAAACAAGGAGGTTTTTGTTAAAAAAGAGCCATATAATAAAAACCTCTTTCCATTTATTCACAGGTATCATGAATTGGGATATGTGACTAGATCTTTACAGCTCATTTTCACAGATTTAAAGTTTTAATGAATTTTTGTTTTTAGTGATGATTTTGTGGAATAGATTGCGAGCAACTAGAAACGAATATCTCAAATTTCAGAGATCTTTTAATCCAAAATTACCTTATCTAAAATAACCTCTTTCAAGTTTGTAACAGGTGCTATGGTTTAGGAGATACGAGTTCATCTTCAACACCTATTTTCAGAAATTCGCCCCAGTTTAATGTAACTAATTCTATTTTGAAGAAAATGGTTGAGCTCAATTCCCTTAGTACAAGGATGAGAAAATGTATATATTTTATGAATTTCATAGTGTAAGGGTTGGATTTTGGTAGAAGGTTTGACTTTTGAGAAATCTTGGAGCTTCATTGTATACATTTTCAGCAGTTCTAGCTAAGGAATAGAGACTAAGGTTTGCAGCACTCTTTGGGATTCATCTGGCATTTTGTTTTAGTATAGTGCTTTCTTATGTAATTATGAGTTTCACTTACCTTATGTATGTCATTATCTATCTTATTTCTTTTGAACTAAATCAAACAAGGGTAAAGGTAGAATCCATTGAAATTACAGTGCTCTACCTAGGGTTTGCTTTAGTTTTTGATGTTTTCAGTTGTTTGAAGAGGATCCCTAAGTTTTCTTGCCCTATTCAACTCCTCACTTTTCTAAATCCCTCCATTTCATTCAATTTTAAGTGCCAAATCAGTTTCCTACTTTTCCCCATTGATATCTCTGTAAAACTGAGCCTCATTCCCCGCACCCAAATTTTCCTTTCCATTGGAACCAACACAAAACATCATTCTATTCAAATAAACTCTTTGTACACATACATAGCCTAAAATTAGTTAGCATATCAGTCATCTCAAGTCCTTATTGATCATATTTTGCTGAGATTGACCAAGAGAGAGCCCTCTCCTGACCTGGTAGGGCTAGCTACCAGGTTAAGCATGGTTTGATGTTGTCCTTGACCCTACCTTTCTCAACCTGCGGTAGATTTAGGCCCTAACATGATACATAGTCTTCTTTTAATCAATCATCTCCCATGTAGCTTCATCAGGTCCAAGTCACATCCATTGCACTTTAACTTGCTCGATTTCTCTGTTTCGAAGCATGATTTGTTTCTAATATGAACCAAGGTTTTGGCTGGAGTTAACCTTCTGGCTCCACCTACAATACATACCAATCAATAAAATTATCAACATATTTCACACATCCTTTAAGCAATGAAACTTAGAAAACAACATGGTCTTTCACTATCGGAGGCAGTGCATGTCTATAGGGCACTGTTTCAATCCTCTCAAGGACCTTGAAGGGCCCACAATACTTAGGTGCCAACTTGAAACATGATGCAATCCTCAAGGTGATATTCTTGGGTATCACAAATTGGGATATGTGACTAGATCTTTACCGCTCATTTTCACAAATTTAAATTTTTAATGATTTTCTATTTTAGAGATGATTTTGTGGAACAGATTGCGAGCAACTGGAAACAAATTTCTCAAATTTGAGAGAGGTTTTTCTCCAAAATGACCTTATCTACAAAAACATCTTTTCAAGTTTGTAACAAGTGCTATGGTTTAGGAGATACGAGTTCATCTTCAACACCTATTTTCAGAAATTAGCCCCAGCTTAATGTAACTAATTCTATTTTGAAGAAAATGGTTGAGTTCAATTCCCATAGTACAAGGATGAGAAAATGTATATATTTTATGAATTTCATAGTGTAGGGGTTGGATTTTGGTAGAAGGTTGGACTTTTGAGAAAGCTTGGAGCTTCATTGTATACATTTTCAGTAGTTTTGGCTAAGGAATAGAGACCAGGGGTTGCAGCACTCTTTGGGATTCATGTGGCATTTTGTTTTGGTATAGTGCTTTCTTCAGTAATTGTGAGTTTCACTTATCTTTTATGTATGTAATTATCTATATTATTTCTTCTGAACTAAATCAAACAAGGATAAAGGTAGAATCCATTGAAATTACAGTGCTCTACCTAGGGTTTGCTTTAGTTTTTGATGTTTTCAGTTGTTTGAAGAGGACACCTAAGTTTTCTTGCCCTCTTCAACTCCTCACTTTTCTAAATCCCTCCATTTCATTCAATTTGAAGTGCCAAATCAGTTTCCTACCTTTCCCCATTGAGATCTCTACAAAACTAAGCCTCATTCCCCACACCCAAATTTTCCTTTCCATTGGAACTAACACAAAACATCATTTTATTCAAATAAACTCTTTGTACACATACCTAGCCTAAAATTAGTTAGCATATCGGTCATCTCAAGCCCTTATTGATCATATTTTATTGATATTGACCAGGAGAGAGCCCTCTCCTAACCTGGTAGGGCTAGCTACTAGGTTAAGCATGGTTTGATGTTGTCCTTGACCCTGCCTTTCTCAGCCTGAGGTAGATTTTGGCCCTAACATGATACATAGTCTTCTTTTGATCAATCATCACCCATGTAGCTTCATCAGACCCAAATCACTTCCATTGCACTTTAACTTGCATGATTTCTTTGTTCTGAAGCATGATTTGTTTCTAATATGAACCAAGGTTTCGGCTGGAGTTAACCTTCTGGCTCCACCTACAATACATACCAATCAATAAAATTATCAACATATTTCACATATCCTTTAAGCAATGAAACATGGAAAACAACATGGTCTTTCACTGTCGGAGGCAGTGTACATCTGTAGGCCACTGGTTCAATCCTCTCAAGGACCTTGAAGGGCCCACAATACTGAGGTGCCAACTTGGAACATGATGCAATCCTCAAGGCGATCTTCTTGGGCTTGACGCACAAGTACACATGCTCCCCAACCTGAAACTTCTTAAATTCCCTATGTTGATCTGGATAACTCTTTGTATGTCTTGTGTTTCATTTAAATTCTTCTTGATAACCTACATTTCTTGTTCCATCTCTACCAACATATCTGGTCCTATAAGTACCTTATTCACTAGATCAATCCATTTGATGGGAGTATTACAACTCCACCCATAGAGTGCCTCAAATGGACTCATTTTTAGTGACTCCTAATAGCCATTGTTCTAAGAAAACTCAACCAATGGAATATACTCCTTAAACCTCCTTTTTTGATGCATGACATACATCCTCAACATATCCTCCAATATCTTGTTGACCCTCTCTGTCTGTCCATTTTTTTGTAGATGATAAGTTGTACTAAAGGCCAACTCTATACCCAAACTTGTAAATAACTCCTTCCAAAACCTAGAAGTGAACTTGGCATCTCTGTTTGACACAATCTACTTTGGAACACTATCAAATATCACTATCTCCCTGACAAATACATGTGCTACCTCACTAGTTGAATAAGAACTACTCACTGGAATGAATTGATCTGCCTTGCTCAACCTTTCAACCACAACCATGATGGAATCATGTTGCATCGATGTCCTCAGTAAACCTATAATGAAATCCATGGAAATTACCTACCATTTCCACTTTGGAATTAGAATAGGTTGTAACAAACCAGTTGGTTATTTACACTCATATTTCACCTGCTCACAGTTTATTGTTGCTAAATATTGCACCTACAGCAAAAGTATAGCAGGGGGCAAAGAAATCTCCATAGAGAAATCCAATGCGTTGATTGTAGATTAGTCCCTAGGACATCTTAAATAGAGGAGTTATTGTAATATGATATGAGAGGGGGTTGCAGCACTCCAATTATCATGAAATGAAGATGGTGGTAGGAGGGTTTGGTTCAATATGCCTTTAAAGAGGGAGATTCAAGCCAAATCATAAATCTAAATGTTGGGGGGAATATGGAGCAATCTCAAAGAGAAATGGTTCCTTCTTCTAGTGGCCTACACATGGAAATGAGACAGCTTGAACTAAATTTGAAGTGGTGAAGGACAAGGGGAGGAGAAGCAGGAAATAAAGTGTAGAGGTTTGTAATAAATAGAGTTGTCGACCACTTTATTTCAGTTGAAACATGAAAGAGTAAGAAGGTGGAATGACAGCCCTAGGGGGAGATGATGTAAAGTTTCAGGCTTGCATAGTAATGGTATCAATCTATGTTTCAACAATTGAGGTAAGTTTGAGCCACCATAGGTCCTGTAAGCTACTCTCAGAAATGAGTAAATTTGAAGGATGACAGGTACTGCATGCATAAAGATAATTATTGGGATAGGGTCCCCAGGGTCATTTTAACCAATTTTTGTAAAAATTTTCTAAAGAATGTAAAGTCTTCGTGATATGTGGATGCAGAGCGCACAGATAAGTAGGAGTCAAAGGGGCTTTAGTCCCTTGTTTGGGTAAGTAATATGTCAGTTTTGAGACTCAACCATAGGTCGTGGACCATGGTGTTGTATTGGAAATGTTATATATATTTGAGTTATAGCAAGTCTAAAGGTATTAACTAAGTCAAGATATAATTTTTTTGGGCAAGTGCTAAGGCAGGAAACCTTTTTT
Organism: Pinus taeda; assembly: GCA_000404065.3. Classification (NCBI taxonomy): domain Eukaryota; kingdom Viridiplantae; phylum Streptophyta; class Pinopsida; order Pinales; family Pinaceae; genus Pinus; species Pinus taeda. Next base: position 40,574 of record APFE031329080.1, read on the forward strand.
TCCTGTACTTCAGTAAAAGGGGAAGACTCTTACAGCTGAGTGTGCAGGAAACATTGGTAATTCCATAGCTAAGTGCGTGGAACCCTATAGCTGAGTGTGCATGGTGGAGAAGGCCGTAAATTGAACGTTGAACTTAATAAAGACTATTTTGGGGGAAAATACCTTGCCTTGATTATTATTCTTATTTATGTTCATGTTATGCTTTATTACTCAATGATATGTTTTTATGGAATAATATTTAAATGTTGCGTGAACCTACTGAATATTTGATATTTATGCGTGATTTAAGTAATTATCTGGTTTCGCGAAGATAAGGGTTAATTCTGTTATGATTTTTTATGAACTAGATAGATCTGTGTGAAGATATATCTAGGTTTCCTAATTAATGCATGAAAGTGGATAGACAATGTCTTTTAGGTCCCTAAAGTCTGATCACAGATATTCGTGAAGGTCTAGAAGCCATTTCCTTAGAGTTGTAGTGGTGGGTCATGGAATGATACTAATATGCAGGAAGGCAGACTTGAGAGACAAAGGCTTAAGATCACTTATCACATGGTCTCTAGATGCAGAAACTTGGTTCTATCATCCCCCAATACTGCTTCAGGTGAGACTATAGCCTGTGTTATGCAGGTTGTTGCTGAAAGGGCTAGTAGTTAGGGTTTTGTTGGTTGGCACGAACAAATTTGAACCTGGTTCAACCCCACTTAATCCAACAAATGGTTCTATTTTCGAGACCGAGATCTATCTAAGAGATGTTAGATAAATGGTTTCCTACGAAGAAAGAAATTGATAAGTGGTTTGATCAAAATGTGCACGCGTTCGTGGCTTAAGAGAACATGAGCCCTAAATTATCCAAACAATAGTGGTTGTAAATATTTTTGTACATAGACGAGACTGATGTGATATTTTATTTCTTCCCTGATGAACTACACGAGCGGTTGTCTAAATTTGCTGATAGTCAAGGGACGTGGAGGTTTGAAAACCCTATAGTATAGACTCCTAAATTGGTGTGACCTCTAGAGGTATCAAAAAGAAATATTATGTAGGCTGTGGATCACTAGATTGATCTTACACTGGGAAGTTTCATGACTTATTTCATGATCGAAATAAATATCAGCTATAGTGAAGCGGAACGAAGGCTCTTTAAAGGACTTCGAGGTAAGTATTTTAAACCATTAAAAACTTGGATTAAAATGTTGTTATGCAAAAAGAGGGTTATGAAGTTACCTTGATGTTTGGGGCTATGTGAAGCAGGAGATTTTTTAGAAGAAATGGAGGATCAAGCCCAGAATATAGTCTACTCATTGAACCTCCTTTAAGCGACAACGAAGGGATGGTATTGACTGCGCCATGAAGTGTAGTTCAGTTAATTATGTATGGTATCCCAAGGATGCCTCATCCATCCACTCCACCTCCACCTCCACATCTGCGTCATACACCTACACCTTCACCCCCTCCACCTCCACTTCCACCATTCAACATGGCAAATGTGATGAAAATGTCGATCTTTAAAGGAATAGGGAGTGAGGATCTCAAACAGTTTTAGTTTGTCACAGGAGTTGTTTGGACATCACAACAGATTACAGATGATAACATCAAGAAAGCACAACTAGTTACAGCCTCGAAGGATCATGCATTAACGTGGTACATCAAGTATTGTACTGATAACCCCAACACGATGTTGGTAGAGACCCAAAAAGCTCTGAATAAGGAGTTCAACAAGCCTAAGTAAGGGGCACAGTCAGTAATTGAGTTTAAGGAAATCTAACATAAGGTAGATGAGACACCTTGGGATTTTGGTCAAAGGTTGAAATGCCTAATTAGGCAGGCCAATATGATAATCATGGATTCCGAGTGTCGCGACTGGTATATAGTGTCACTCTTTCCACACTTGAGAGTGCCTTTTTCACAACAAGAGATAGCAATGCAAGCTAAAGATTTGGAAATTGCGATGAGGTTGGATGCTTAGCCCATATATGATACAAACCTAGGAGTGCAATAGATTCACTCATAGCTGGAGAGCTTGCACTTGGAATTGCAGATCCTGAAGAAAGGAAAGGAGACCCAGCTAGAGGTGCATGCTAAGGTCTGGTGTTTGAGGTGCAAGAACCGTTCACATGATAAGGACCATTGTCCAGTGTATAAGAACTATATTATAGGGGGGAATGTTCCCCTGAAACTAGACAATAATGTTGGGACAAGCACGGGAGCTACACTATGGTGCACTATCTATCCACTTACAAGACATCATGTGACTGATAACTGTCATATACTACATAAGTTTGTATAGACCCCTTAGTAGTTGTTTTGCAATTCTGTAAATATGTGGGACATGATGAACGCCATTGTAGAAGTTATGAGTTGATGATGGATAGAACCCCTACCTACCAAATGTAGGTAGAAAACCAGCCTCAAGATTAGGGCACATGAGCTAAGCGAAGAGGATTCCAAGGCCAAGGATGAGGAAGAGGTGGTGGACTAGGTCGAGGGCATGGGTAGGTAATCTGTTATAACTGTGGTGAAGTAGGGCACTTTGCACGAGATTTTAAAAACCTCACAATCTGTTAGTATTGTCAACATTTTGACCATGTGATAGAGGAATATTCAGCCTTTATGGTAGAGATGCAGGAAAAGAAGGTGCAGCCCCAACAACCTATGAAAAGCATTCAAATGATGAGGGCTGAGCCCCAGGAAGAATATCAGAGTATAAATATAGTGATGAGAAGTGGTATGGTGACTGGTGTAGATAAAGTTAAGTAGCCTAAGGATGAAGGATGTGTGTGCAAGGCTACTGAGAAGGAAGTAGACTTTTATCTTAATCATTCTAAAGAAACCTTCATGGAAGCAAAGAATAATTTTGTTAAGGCCTCTACCTCAGAAAGTCAAGAGAAAATGCCAGAGACTAATGCAACGCAATAGGTAGATCCTTTAGTATTATATACTTTTATCAAGACTTGTATGAAGTTACTGTGTGATTAGAAAGAAATAGAATGGTTGTAATAATTAATCGACAAATGTGAAAATAAAGAGAAGACTTCCACTGAACAACGCACTGTGAGGAAAATTGTTGAGCATAAGAAGCGCATGAGGTGCAAGATGTGGTTGATTTCATAGATAGGCAAATACGAAATCGACTGGGTAATCTTGGATCTAGGATCTAATGCGAACGTCCTACCTAAGTAGACATGGGGAAGGATGGGGAGACATGTGCTCTAGTGGTCTCCTATCCATCTGCATGGGAAATAAATAAATAAATATTCTGATCAGGTGCTTATATGGTGTAACAGTGGACATTAAAGATGTGAGCACGTTGGTTGACTTTGAGGTCATTGAAATAGTGGATGATAATAATCCATACCCCACGCTACTAGGAATTAACTAGGCTATTGATATGAACAGGATAATCAACTTAAATAAGCAGAAGATGACATTTGAAAAGAAGTCGCTTAGGGTTGTAGTTCCATTAGACCCTACAGAAGGAGCGTGTTATACTAAACCTATTCACAACTTAATGGAAAGTGATGATTATCTAGATTAGATATACAAAACAGTAGTGTGAGATGAGGATTGGATCAATCCTACAGCTGATGGATGAATTTCATGGGATGGAGATAGCTCATGAACCTCAAATTTGGATGAAGAGCTTGAACACTCGTAGAATCAGCTACATGAAGTATCTATGCTCCGTTGTAATATGATGACCAAATCGCTGTAGTTTGTCTCAACTAAGGTAAGGAAACTTCTGCATTATGATGGTTTAATTGATGTAGAGTTGTTCTTAGATGAATTTGAAAGGGAACTATTAGAAGAGGATCAATTCCAAGCACTAGAGCTAGTGCTACGCCTGCCTATTGGTGGGGTATGCATAAGGAGAACTTCTTTGGATGGATGGAATACAGGAGGATGATGAAATTAAGGTTTGGATATGCTAATACTTAGATGATAGAAATATACAGTGGGAAGGATGATCCACGCGATCATTTTTCATGATGGACTAATGCCTGGGGAACATAACCACAACCAGAATGGGTGCACATTTTCTATCATACCTTAGATGCAATTCCAATGAACTGGTATTTGGAAACGGAGCTTCACCATGGAATAGCTGAATGGGACATCTTAAGGAAGAGTTTTCTATTAACTTTTAGCTTTGAGGATGGGTTTGAGAGCATTGATGAAGCACTCCAAAAGATAAAAGTAGCTATATTCAGAACACTGAAGGAACCGTTAGAATGTGCTCAGTGGGATTGGAGTACATAGTTGCGCCATGCGCTAGAGTGTTACAATGTGATTGCTGAAGAAGAAGAAGAAGATCCATGGAATATTACCATTCCAGAGACAAAAGGACAGTGTGAGGTCGAAGGATCGAAGGTGGTGAACTTGAATATCCTAGAACCTTTGAAAACTCAACAAGTAAATATTTGGTTTGAAATAGAACCTAAGTTCATGAAGATAGGTGACTATTGGGATGAAGATATTGTTGACAAGGTAGCTGAGATACCGTGAGTACTCGGATTTATTCCAAACAAAGTTTTTAGATTTTAAAGGGAGCATAGGAGATCTAGGTGTTATGAAGATTATGTTGAAGCTGGATGCAAAGCTTGTTAAACAGAGGCCTTATCAGCTAAATCCAAAATATAGAGAGAAGGTGTGCCAAGAACTGGATAAGATGTTGGATGTTGGTATTATTGAACCAGTAGAGGAATCATATTGGGTAAGCCCAATGGTGGTCCAAGAGAAGAAATAGAAAGGTGAGATCCGAATATGCATAGACGTGCGAAAGTTGAATGATTCATGTGTGCATGATCCATTCCCAACATCATTTACTGATGAAGTATTAGAGAACTTTGGAAGATAGGAGGCTTATTGATTCACTGATGGATTTACGGGATATCATCAAGTAAATATTGTGTCAAAATATCGAAGCAAGAAAACCTTCATGATGGAGTGGGGTTGCTTTCAATATACAATAATTCCCTTTGGATTGAATAACACACCTGCAATTTTCTCCCAAGTAGTAATCGTGGTGCTCAAGGAATTTATTCATAAATTTCTGGAGGTGTATTTTGATGATTGGACTATGTTTGGGTTGGTAAATTTCCATGTCGCAAGTTTATGCCTTATGTTGGATACATGTCACAGGTATCAGATTGCGCTAAACTTAAAGAAGTGCATATTCTGTGTGCCCTTTGAGATTTTGGTCGGCCATGTTCTATGTAAGCAGGGATTGATGGTGGACCCTATGAATATCGTTCTAATTGTGAATTTGTAAGCTCCTACGAATGTGAAATAACTGCATGCAACATTGGGGCATGTTAGTTATTACAGGAAGTCTATCAAGGAAAATTCTCAGATAACCGTGACAATGGAGAAATTATTGAAGAAAGATGGAATTTTTTGCTTGGATGAAGATTGTTAATGTAATCTGGATGTCTTGAAAGAAAAGATGTTAATTGTGCCTATTTTTGTATTTCGAGACTGTAAGAAGGAATTCCATGTGAATGTAGATTCCATTCGATAGCTTTCGTGAGCTAAAAGTTATCAAAAGCTGAGAAGAATTACTCCACTATAGAGCGTGAAGCATTGGCGATGGTCTATGAACTGTAAACATAGGCATTATTTGTTGGGAGGACACCTCAAAATGTATATAGATCACTCCGTGTTGAATTAATTGGTCAATAATCCTGTGTTAAAGGGGAAGATATGCCGATGGTTACTGTTGTTTGAGGAATATGACTTTGAAGCTATTGTGAATCCTAGAAGGCCTAATGCAGGACTAGACCATTTGTCAAGGACTATCGGAGAACGAAGAACTAAATAGTTTGGAGGAAGGACTATCGGATGCGTAACTCTTTGTGGTATGCGTTGCAAATGACCATTTCATGGATATCATTCAATTTTTAACAACGAGAACAGCTCCGGAAGGCTATTCTACCTAGCAAAAGAAGGAGTTAGTAGTATGCACTGCAGAGTTTTCAGTAATTACGGGTCATTTGTATAAGATGCTAATGGATGAGATAATACGAAGGTGTGTTCCAGAGTTTGAATGCACTAGTATCCCAGTTGAAGCACATGAAGGAGTGGCAGGAGGCCACTACCTAGGAAAAGGACCGTGCAAAAGATTTTTTGTGTTAGGTTATGGTGGCTGACCTTACACAGGGATTCTAAGGCATACTGCAAGGTATGCAATGCTTGCCAAAGGATGGCGAAAACTTCGCAAAGGGATGAATTACCTTTAAATCCTCAAGTTTCATTGCAGGTATTTGATAAATGGGCCATTTATTTCATAGGTCCAATACAACCACCAGGAAAGAAGACGGGCATGCAGTACATCATTACTACAACTGAGTATTTAACCAGATGGGTGGAAGCGCAACTAGTGAAGGATTGAACAATTGCCACTGCTACGAAGTTTTTGTGCGAATATTTATTAACGTGGTTTGGATTCCCTAAGATATTGATGAGTGATATGGGTACACACTTATTGAATGAAACGATCAGTGTGATGCTTGAAGAATTCTAGGTGTATCATCAAAAGAGAACACCCTATCACCCATAGGAGAATGGAACGGTGGAAGAATTTTACAAAATTTTGGTGAACGCGTTGACAAAGGTCTGCAATGTGTAGATTAATGATTGGGATATGTTCATATCTTCTATGTTATGGGCATATAGGACGACCTGCAATAATTTGACAGGTCAAACGTTGTTTCAGTTGGTCTATAGAATTGAAGTAGTGATGCCCATGGAGTATATTGTGACAAGTTTATGTACTGCAACTTTGAAAGAGATGGCAGATCAAGAGACCTTGGAGGAATAGGTCACGCGGATCATGGAGTTATAAGAGGAGTTCTTTCTTGTAGGATTTCACCAACAAGTGCAAAAGGAACGCGATAAATCATGGCACAATAGGCATATTAATTTGCGCACTTTTAAGGTAGATGATTTAATGCTGCTATATGATAGTAAGTTCACCAAATTTCTAGGGAAAATTCAAATGCACTAGTTAGGGTCATATGTTGTTAAGGGATCATGGATGGTGGCATAGTTCAGCTTGCAAAGCTGAATGGGGAACCATTTCCTAGAAAAGTGAATGGAAGTAGGCTGAAGTTGTATACAAGGGATCATGCCTCTTCACAATGACTATATGATCGTAGGACAATCTTAGTAATCCATGCAACTGCAAGGGATTGTGGAGCTATAAACTACACTGACTGACGAGGAGAAAAACACAATAGGGAGGCTACATGATGGAAGACATGAGTGTGAAAGGCAGAGTTGCGTTTGATGAGATGTGCCATGGAGGATGGTGCCATGCAGATGGGTCCAAAAATAATTGTTGGAGTTACTATTCATGATTTGATGGAAAAAAATTTCATTAAAAGGAGCTGCAAAATATTTGAAGATCTATTGCCAAAGATGCATTTATGATTAGAAATTGGAGGGAATGGTCGGATTCAAATTCAAACCCTCTTATAAATTGGGCATGTTTGTCCACCGAAGAACACTTTGCATCTTGATAATTATGTCTGATCCCTCTTATTTTTGTTGTATGAGTCGTAAGGTTTGGTAGGACTTAATTTCCAGTCCGATATTCCCAACGTTGCCTAAAATTAACCAGAGGACTATTCTCATGAAAATGACTGCCACAAATCCTACAGAGGTTGTTAGTTTTGAAGTTGTCGTCTCTGACGTGGTAACACATGAAATAACAAGCATGGAAGCTATGCATCTTGTGGCTATGGCGTTGAGGTCACATAGGCTGAAGACTTTGGCTACAAAAGAGAAGCAAAAGAAGCCTATGCCAGTAAGACATTCACCAAGGAAGAACCTAGAGGTGCAACAGAAGGGGAAAAAGGATAAACAACCAAAGAAAGTGGTGGACCATGAGGAAGAAGAATTCCAAGGTGTGGAGGAATTGGATGATGAGGAGGGTGAGCCTATAACATAGCTCATAGATTATATCCCTCCGCAAAAAGGAAAGGCCAAAGTTACGAAAGACCCTGATTCCAGGAAGTTTACAGTTTCAACAGCCATGTTTCCAAAATAGATAGAATTTGAAGGCACAACCTTAGTGCGCATTCTGGTGCTAAAGATGGAGGATTGGGATCTCAAGGACCACGATAGATTCCCTAATTTGGCCACTAGAAAATATATTAAGACGATATACTATGAAGAGACTGGAGTTACGCAGTTGGAACCCATGAAGTGGGTTAGAGGTGTTGAGCAGGTTGGGTTGTTGCACATGCTCTGTGTCCCACACTTTCATAAATCAATCATCAACATAGTGTGTGTGTGCCATCTACTTGCGCTGGTGCATGATGGGTGCCTATGGCTTGGGGAGCCCATACTCATTACGGATATGCTCATCCATCAAATTACAAAAATTCCCTACAAAGGCGAGGACCCTGCGAAGGATTTTGGAGGGAAAAGTGGAGAAAATGAGTTATCAGATAAGATGAAGGAAGAATTTGGTCTAGTAAATAAGTCGCATGGATATTCTATCTACTCTATTTAGGACCAGGCAGTGCAGTTTGCCACCCAAGTACTTGTAGGAAAATTTATGAGGAAGTGTCACGTGGATGAAGTTCTGGTGCCTACGGTATCATTGGATACCTAGTGCACGAAATGAGTACAATATCACTAGGTGAAGTATTTGTGAAAGGAGTTCCTCGTGAACTTTCATGAAGCTCAGGAGGATACTAAGACATTCCATTATGTGTGGCTCTTGCTGTCAATTGTCTTAGTAGCATGGAGATCACCGGAGGATAGTCAATTTCCTCCACAGCCATAAGATTTACTAGAAGCAGTGAATTTTGCTTCACTATGGTCAAAAAAGGATCCAGGGAGGATCAAGGAGTCGAATATTTTATTGATACTAATGGAGTTGGATCTTAGGACAGTAATCAGTCAGTGACCAAGTTTATCCCCAACCTTGTTTGAGTAGTTAAGGGCCTTCATGGAGTTCAAGGTCGATTTCAACAACATATTAATCAAGGTGTGGAAGAACCATAAACTTATATGGCACAAGCAACCATACTTAGTCTCCAAGATAGATGTGAAGGATATTGTGGGGATTTGGCCAGTAGAGTGGCACAAACCCACCAAGCTTGGTGTAGGTACTAGTAAGGGTGTAGAAAGCTCTGCTGCATAGAAGGGTAAAGAGGTAACACAAAAGGCAGTGCGAGCTCTAGCTAAGCAGAAGAAGAAAGGAAATGTTGCTAAGGCAACTATAGACAAAGAGCGCACTCTGAAAGAGTGTGCCGAGGCAGAGTGCATTGGCACAAAGGAAGTTGAATAATCAGCTTCCTATCATATAAATGAGCAGGAATGTTATGAAACCAGCTCAAGAAAAGATAGAAAGATAGATCAACGCCTTAGAATTCAGCTTCTTCGAGGGGGCAACCTCCTTTACATTACATAAATGAACAATTCTTCGATGATACAAATGACAAAACCTCCTTTCTATATAT
>APFE031329080.1:59549-90499 GCA_000404065.3 Pinus taeda
CAGGGAAAATTTTAAGAACACCCCCTAAATTTATAAATATAATAAATGGGCGAATCTTCATGGTATATAGGAGAAATGGAAGGCGATTTTATCAATAATATAATATGTATATATAATTTTTTGGCAAATCTCTCACGAGTCATGGCGAATATTTTACTCAATTATAAAATCTTGTAAGATCTTAGTATTACCATGGGTTATCGTAAACCTGGAGCTTAAAAATTACTATTAGTAATTTATAAAGTTGATTTTTATGTTAACCAAGCTAAAATGTTTAACATACATTAAATTAGAACATCCATTTTTACTCTTGATCTAGCCCTGAGAGGGATCAAATATTTTTTCACTCTATGCTAGTTTGCATATCACGATATTTGATATCCAGAGTAAAGATGGATCTATGCTAGTTTAATTCCCCGATTTAAATAGGCTACATTCTAGGTGAATACCATGGGTCAATACCATGTGCCATTTTGGTGAATACCATGGGTCAATACCATGTGCAATTTTTATTTTTATTAATACTAATATTAGGGTTAATAATGTTTTTTTGCATGGTATTAATAACAATCTAGTCCATGGTATTTGTCCCATAGTATTTTGCCCATAGGTTTTACCTAAATATAATGCATTTTTGAGTGTTCGTAAATATAACGTGACTTATGGAGTAAATATAAAAAAATATTTTATTTGTTTACTATACGTCTCATTTATTTGTATTTTTATTAATTTACCATACCTCTTACAAATATGGTATTTGGCCCATAGGATTAACTTAAATAAAACCTCTTTCTTGACCCTACATAAATAGAACGAGGGTTATGGACTAAGGTTTTATTTATTTACCATACGTCTATTTTATTTATATTTTTTATTGATTTAGCATACCTTTTGAGTAAGTATAAAAGGACGTTTTATTTATTTACCATATCTCCACTTTACTTATATTTTTATTTGTTTACACCCTTGCATGTATATAAGGAGACTTATGGAGTAAATATAAAAAATGTTTTATTAATTTACCATACTTTTCATTTATTTATATTTTTATTAATTCACCATACCTCTTTTATAAATATGGTTTTTGGCCCATAGGATTCACTTAAATAAAACCTATTCTTGAAAATGGGCGAATGGATTCACTTAAATAAAACCTATTCTTGAAAATGGGCGAATGGAAGGTTCTAACTCCTAATTTCAAGGGCTAAATTTACCTTTTTTACCCTCTCCCTTAATAAAAGGTGGGCTATTTGACGTGATTTGTAAAAAAGTACTATGATACAAAATATTCGCCCACTAAAAATTTAAAACCCCTTAATTTCGCCAAAGGGCGAACATTCGCCCCTAAAATTTTCTATGCTCCTTTCTTGTATAACATAAAGATGGTTTTCATGTGAATCTTTGTCCATATACTGCTGCATTCCTTGGAATTGTTCTTTTTGCAGGGCAAAGGAGCGGAAGGGACGTGAAGAAGGGTTTGCACCCTTGAGGAACTACTCAAACGTAGGACCTGAGGTACGTCCTTCTCACCTTAGAAATAGCTTTTTCTAGCATAATGGCTGTGTGTGTGCATGTTTCTTGATTTAGACAACTTTCAGTCTGCTAGGGTTCCACCCAAGAGCCTTAGGGGATAAAATCCCGCAACAGGGTTTAAGCACTTAGGCATTATAAATTATTGGGCCGAGGGTTCGGTCCCTCCAAAAGTTAGAGAAATGCTCTGAGCCCCTCTAACTTTGGTAATTACCTTTAGTACTTAGGGAATTAGTGAAGATTTTTAGGGGAATGACTAGAGAAGTTAATTATTTTGACTTTGAATGTTGATGAGCCTTTCCATGTGATACATGTATTTACTTAGTAATGAAAGTAAAAGATTTAAAAATTTAAACTTATCATTCACCACACATTCATTTTGCAACCATCATCTACTTAGCCTACGTACTTTGCCCTAGAATTTTCACTTCTTTATTAGGGTGCACTTAGACTGGCAAACCCCTTATCAAACTTTCTTTTCTTTTACATATAGATACCTATCTAAATCTACACTTATTACATCCAAGGGCTCAGATTAAACTCTTGAGCTCCTTTTATTCACTCTACCTATCTACTTATCTACCAAGATTAAATTCTTTGGTCAGATCTTTATTCTCTATTTCTACAGCATGAAATTGAAAATATGAACTAGTCAAGCTTAAACTATTTGACTATTCATGAATTGTGGCATAGGTGACAAGCTACACATAATTTTTATTATATAAAAAGTAAAAAGTAGTGGCATTTAAACTTGCACACTTTCATGGTCTTTTCTTTTTGTTGGGGTTCATTTTCTTTTTTTTTTTTTACCCCTTTATTATTCTTTTCACCCTTTGATTTTGTTTAGGGTATACCCTCTTTACATTTTTTAATTTCTTCATTTTTTGATTTTTTACAAATGTGGAAAACCTTTGCAACAAGTAAAGGTATGAACATATTTCAAAGCTAAGCCAAGTCAATCATGATATATGACACCTATTGGTATAAGGGCATAATAGTGGCTCCACTTGGGGATGGATTTTCCTAGTGGAAAGTAAACAACAGTAGATCAATGGCCTTTGAATGACTTTAACTATGCTCTACAATCTTCTTTTCCTTGCTGCTTTATTCGTATGTATGATAGTAATACTTCTAAAGCTTAGGACGTTCTCTTCGGGATTCAACTCCAAAATCTTACTGTCCAATCAACACTATGACATTATAAAAGATATAATGTGTATTATGAAGAACATGGTAACATTAGTAAGTAGGATCAAAGTAACACTTCAACATCCAACCATTGATTGGTCCTTCTTCTACTTCTGTACCATCTAACTCTTTAAGAAAATATGCATTGTTTCCTTTGAAAGCATAGATGATGTATGGTCCTTTCCATAGGAAGTCAAACTTCCCATGTTTCCCCTTGTCCTCTCTTCTTGAATTACATCTTAACACTTTATCACCAAGGTAGAAATCTTCTGCCTTGTTTCTTCTGTCAAATATCTTCTTAAGTTTCTCTTGCAACACTTGGGATCTTTGGTACACCTCCTCTCTAGTTTGCTGCAAATTGATAGTCTGGTTTATCCTTACTATATATCATTAGGTTCCACTTGAGCTTCTTGGAGTATTTTCATGACATGAACTCCTAATGATGAAGGAAAAACAACCTCCATGCCATATACTAACTCATAGGGACTGGTTCCAATGGATTTGTTGGTTGTAAGCCTATGTGCACACAAAGCATTGATCAATTTTTTGTTCCAAGTTTTCTTATTTTCTTCCAACATTTTTTTGATGATATTAATTAGAATCTTGTTGGAAGATTTTTCCAGTCCATTCCCTTGAGGGTACTAGGCTATGGAATGGCCCAGAGTAATGTGATACTTGTTACAGAAACTAATCATTTTCTTTGATTTGAAGGTTGCAACATTATCATTAATGATTTTGGTGCGACAACCAAATCTGGACAAAATATTGGTCTCTAGGAAACATATGATCACAGTGTCATTGGCTTGTTGGGACGGAATGGCCTCTATCCATTTAGTAAACTAGTCAGTGGCAGTGAGTATCCATTTGTGTTGGCTAGAAGAGGGTGGATGAATTTCTCCAATGAAGTCAAGACCCATTGTTGAAAAGGTTTCTCGGTGGAAATGGGGTTTAAGGGTAAAGGTAACAATTTTCTTTTGCCTTCAAACATTTGACATTTATGGCAAGAAGTTACAAATCTCTTCACGTCTGTAAACAAGGTTGGCCAATAGAATCCAGCCCTTAGGATCCTGTATACAGTTGACTTCTAATAGAGATGTCCACCACAATCTCCTGCATGAAATTTTTGGAGAGCCTTGTCAGCTTCATCTTTTAATAAACAATTTAACAAAACTCCTTCTTGATTTTTTCAAAAAGGAGTATTATCTAAGATGCAAAACTTTCAACCTTTCATTTTTAAAAACCTATTCTTGCTTCTGGATAACCCTAGAGGAGCCTGCAGGTTTTGTAAAACATAAATTATATCAGCATACCAAGGTGAGTTTGAAAAGGTCTGGCTGATTTGTGGAGTTGCCATCTCCAACTCGTTATCCAGTTCATTTATGTCTAGAGCTTGACAATTAGTTTTTTCCATGAGTTTGGCCAATCCTTGACCTTTTATTAGCTTCGTAGGTTTTATCTCTATATCATACTCTAAGATGGTAACTATCCATTTTCCTCTTTTACCATCAATTCCATCCTGAGTTAGGATGTCTTTGACAACTGCATTAGGAACATAAGCTATCACATGAGAGTATAATATGTAGAATCTAAAATATTTAATAGCTTTTACCAATTCAAAAGCTTGTTTCTCCATTATTTTGTATTTTAATGATGCATCTCTGAGTGCTTTACTAAAAAAGGCTATAGGTTTTTCACATCCTTGATCATCCTTTTGTAATAAAACTGCAGCTATGGTGTGTTCTGATGCAAAAGAAGAAATGATGAAGTCTCTATCAAATTGTAGACTTGTGAGGACTGGTGTTCTGGTTAAGGCCATTTTGATTTCTTCAAATGATTGCTTGGCCTCTACTGTCCATTTCATACTTGAACCCTTCTTTAGCATGTTATTTAGTAATCTAATGAGTTCAGCTAATTTAGAAATAAAGCGTCTTAAAAAAATTATCTTCCCTAGGAAAGCCTGAAGTTCTTTAATACTTCTTGGATGAGGTATCTGTAGAATAGCTTCGATCCTGGAAGGGTCAATTCAAATGCTATCTTTGGAAATAATGTGACCTAAAAGTTTACCCTGCTCCAGACCGAACAAGGACTTCTTTGGATTCAAAGAAATGCCATATTTTCTACATTTTAAAAAGACTTTCCTGAGATGGTCCAAATGTTGTTGATCTGATTTAGAAAAAATGGTTAGATCATCTAGATATATAACAAAAAAATCATGCATTTCTTTGGCAAAGGCAATGTCCATTGCTCTTTGGAAGGTTGCACTTGCGTTTTTTAGTCCAAATGGCATTTTGATGTATATGAAAGTACCCCATTGTGTTGTAAAAGAAGTTTTCTCTTGGTCATCAAGATGAACCAAGATTTGGTTATGTTAGTGCCTAGATCTACCTCAAGCTAAAGAAAGGAAAGTCTAGGGTAACATCAAACCATGCTTAACCTGGTAGCTAGCCCTACCAGGTCAGGAGAGGGCTCTCTCCTTATCAATCTCAATTAAAATATTGGCAATTAGGGCTTGAGATGACTGAAATGAATGTTGATTTTAGGCTAGGTATTTTCTCAAAGTATTTTGATTGATTTTAATGGTTGGTTACTGGATCAGATGAGGAAGGCAGCTTTGGGTCTGGGAAATCAACTCAAATTTACAGAGGTTTCTGTGGGGTGAGGTAGGCAAGTTTTTTAGGACTTTGAAATGAATGTGATGGTGAGTCTAAATATTAGCGAGGAATTGGAGAGGGTATGCAAGGTTCATGAGTCCTCTTTAAACAACAGAAAACATTAAAAACTAAATGTATCCTCTAGGCAGAGCACTGAATATCAATGGATTCTACCTAATTCTCTTGATTCATTTAGTTATGAATAAATAAATAGATGTTGGAACATATTCACATAAGAGAAACTAAATCACAGAGGAAAAAACAATTCCAAGACACATTACCACAAGAATCCCACAAAATGCTGCAAAACCCTAGTTCATTTCCTTGCTAAACTGAAGAAGTGATTTACAATAATTCTCAATGCATCCATAAGAGTCCAACCTTTACAAATGACTAAGAAAGTACATAATATACACTTCAAACGACCTTTGCTAGCCATCAGGGGTCAAATCCATGATTCAAGGAACTGTTTCAACAACATCTAAACTAGGAACTAGAAAATAGGCAGTGGAACAGCTTGCCTCTAAAACTATGGAAACTAAATCATTTAACCTCAAACCACCTCTAACTGATGTATCTACCCCATGAAGTCATTTTTCATCATATTTACATCATATTACATCATTTACCATCACAATTTTACCAAGGAGAAGAGAAAAAGTAAACTGATAGTCAAACTGGGAAAAATTCTGAGTTCTTAGGAAAAATTGGCAAAAGTTTGCCTGATGCGCAGCACCTTGAGCCTGATGCGCAATTCCACTTAAATGTTACTTTGGGAGGCCTTCCACTTCACCAAATCAGGCCCAAGATAGCTTGTTGGAAAGCCCTGCCTATCTAGTTTCTAGAACAGTTTGAATTTTCTTATTTGGAGGTCATTTCCCCCCTCAAAAGTGGGTTCTCCCAAGACTGGTTCCTATGTGTCCAAAAAGTGGCAGAGAGGGCACTTTTTGAGTGTTTTTTACCTTTTTGGTGGCCAATATCTCCTCCAAAATTTATGAAACCTTTTGGGTTTGCTTATCTTTTGATGCTGAGTCCAAATCTATAAGCCATTTGTAAAGAGGATGCACTAGTTCAATGTGCAGTGCCAATGCGCTACACATCAGTTAGAATTTCCTGTGTTGTAAAATTACAAAAATTGAAAATGACAAAAATTTCAAAGCTTCCCCAAATTTGGCACATGGGTTCCTCATTGATTTCTTTGTTGGGCTAGTGAAACCTCAGCCAAGATCTTTAGCTTATCATGCTCATTTTTTCTCCTTAAGTCTTGATCCAGGTGGATATTGGTGGCCACCCGCTAATTGCACGTGGATCCCCTATAGTGCTTCTTTCAGTTCTTTCAATTTCCTTAATTCTAGCACAATTTACTATTTTTAGCAGTTTTTCGGGTCCTAAACTTCCGGAGCTGTTTTGAGGCCCTAAACGACGTTTTTTGGGAAACCTACTATCATTGATTTTTTTGTTTAAAAATCATCTTTTCCGTCGTAGTCCTCGGAGATATCTTTCCAACGAGCTATCATGCACGTCAAACGGAGATAAGACGACCAATTCGCAACCTCGGGAAGTTGATGTACCAACTTACCCAAAAACGGAGCCCACAATTTGGTGTTTCATCTTCCAGGGTTAGGTTTTGGAATGTGAAGGGTTTTTCCATTGTTTCTCAACAATAAATAGGCCTTCGAGCCTCATTGTAACACAGTTCAGAGGCATGTAGCCACACATCCCTTCTCAGAGATAAGCTACCATCGCCCTAGCTGGGTTATTTCTATTTCCGGTTGTAAGCATATTTCAGTATTTTCCATTAATGAAATGAAGTATTATTTCCGCTGCATCTTTGTGTATATGGTTATCTCTATATTTTATTGTGTTCCTGTTTAAATATGGATCAAGTCTCTCCATGGAACTGTCACTAAGGGTTTCTCTCTCATAGTCATACTCACTATCCCTCTCCATACTTTATAGTTGTCTCCCTTGTGATGACTGAGAGGAGTATCAAGAGATTTAAAAAGGAAAGTAGGTGAGGGTGAACAAGAATTGGAAAGGGATGTGGGGAATAAGTAAGGTTAGTGAATGATGTAGGGTTTGGGACTAATGATAGGGTTTAGGAAAAATGATAGATTTTGGGAGTATGGTAGGGTTTGGGGTATATGAGTATAGGATTTGACATGTGAAGGGTAGGGTTTGGAAGATAGGAGAAAGGAATAGGAGTTACGGATGATGGGGTTTAGGAGATAGGTTTTGGGAAAATGAAATTAGGGAATAGGGAATAAACAACTGTAATTTGTAGCGTATGAGGTAGTTTTAGATACAAATTAGGGTTTTAAATTTTAGGATGCTAAAGCCACCATCAAAAAATAAAAAACCCTATGTGAGATCAAAAGAGAGTTTACTTACTTGCTTGGAGGAGAAATGCAGCAATGAGAGTGATTAGAGGTGAAATTATAGGGTTTTGAGGCGTTACTGGCCAATGCACAGCACTGGCTACCAATGCACAGTGCCTCCTTGATGCGCAGTGCCAGTGTAAATTAGCACTGGTAAAGACTATCTGATGCGCAGCGCCAACCCTCTCATGTGCAACACCTCCCTAATGCGCAACACCTTTTTTTCAGATGACTTTTGAAGGCCTTCCCACTGGCCAAATTGGGCATGCGATATCTTGTTTGAAAGATTTTTGAGTCTACTTTCTATAGCATCTTGAATTTTTCAATTTGGAGTTCATTTATCCTGTCAAAGCTCAAATATCCCAAGACTGGTCAAAATGTGGAGAATGAGGTTGCCTAAATGCAGAGTGCTATTGCAGTCATCGTTTGAAGGTCTTCCTCAACTCTAAATTGATCTCATGATAGCTCATTGGAAATATCTCTCTATCTAGATATCATTTGACTCATAAAGAAAGTCATTTTAACATACCAGCTAGGTGAAATCTTGATTTTTCCAAGGTCACTCCAGAAGTGCATCAATCCTCCTGAGGCCAATGGTATTTTCGACATTTCTACCAATCCATGAAACCTATGTAAAAACTGAAAGAGGTTTTTATTCTTGGGTCAATGGTGGAAGAAAAAGTCTCTAACTTTTGTCAAATTCATCTTTTCTTGCTCAGAAACATAGTTTGAAGAAAACCTATCCCAATGTATGGAACAAGGGATTTGTGAAAATGAAGGGAAATGAAGGGGATGAGGGGCTTCTAAATTATTGAGAAAATTTTTGGAAGTAGGGAGGGATGTTGGGAAATATTGGAAAGTGGAATTTCAAAGATTGAGTGAGGGGAAGGGGTCCAAAATGGAAAAACACAGGCCTAGCCTAGAAAAGTGTCAAATAGTAGCAATAAACTAGGGTTTGTGGGAAAATGATGAATTTGAGGGATATCAGTGATGGGAAGTACTTAAGAAGGTATATTACAGATAGGGGAAGGTGTATTAACATCAGGACACAAGTTTTGTTGATCATTTGTCCATCCAAGAAAAATTACCTTCAAAAACCCTAGGAGAGGGAAATGGGCCTTATCCAAGTACAACTGAAGCACGAACAAGGTGTAAAATGACCCATTGGAACCTGAAATGATGATAACTCTTTGAATGATGGTACACTCAGCCAAATGGTGAGACACTTGGAAAACTTTGGAAGGAGTGAAAACAACCCTAGTCCTAATACCTAGTGACCAAATTTTACTTGAAGAGTCACTGAAATGACAAAATTTGACTTTGACACCCTTAAATCACTTTGTAAAAGCATGTTTGATCACTGAAGGAAGGCTGCAAAGACTAACTCTATCATTGCCTCCAATGGGGATGGTATCTCCTTGGAGGTGCCAAGAACACCGTAGACCAAGTAGCCTTATCCATTAGGCAAGGAGTGAAAAACACAAACTGAAATGGATGACTAAAAGCTGAAAACTCAAAGACACAAACTGACTTGAAACTGACTCAATACTAAAACACAACTGAAAAACTAGAAAATATTCTCAAAATGGAGCTTATTCAATGAAACCTACTCTAATGGTTCCATTCATCACCTGATCATGTGAAATGAAACAACCAATGCAACCAAGTAAGCATTCTAGCTGTTGTTTGAATTCTCCACTAGAACTTTCTTATGAACAAAAAGAGAGAATACTAAAAGGCAACTTCCATGAAAACTTGTAAACAGATCCAAATGTTCCCAAATTCAATAATATCGATGCTATATTTGACTCCAAAAGTACTACATAAGGATCTTGAAATTCATGTGCACTAGGACTTAGCTCATCCAATGGATTACTTTTCTTCTCCTTGTACCATGAATGAAAACTTTCATCTAAGCTTTGTGACGAGACTCCTACTGAAAGTGATAAAGAAACTGGTTGCCAGATCAAGTTTGTATTATTACTAGTTTCAATCTCATAGCTAGTGGAGAAGGACTTTGACTGTAGACATCATCCAACACATTAGCTATCGGATCGTTAAAAACTTAAAAGGATTGTTGCAACCCATTTTCTATTGGCTCCGATGAGATTAAATTATTTTCTATAGGCTTCCCATCTTTTATTGAAGATATAATATGCAAATTTCCCTTTCAAAACTAAAATGATTCAAAACAAAATGACACGGAATCATCTTGCATCATTTGATCATATGTTCCAGCTTCCAAGTCTTCATCTGCAACCTAACATTAAATGGCATTCAAGGGCTACAAATCTAGATATGAGAAGTCTTGAACAAAGATTTCATTACCCTCAAGATGGTCCATATCAAAACTTATCAACTTTTGATTTCTGATTGCATGAAAGTTGTCTCTGATAAACTAAAATGAAGCAAAACAAAAAGGCAAAGATCCTTCACTTACTTCAAAATGTGCTGCACTTTCCTCCTCACTTTCATAGCTGATATGCATTGCCTGATCATTGTACTCGAGCTGCAAGTGAATTTCCTCCTTCCACAAACCAACTGTTGATTTGTCTGTAAGACTAGCTTCTGTTTGGAGAACATAATCATCATCATACTGACCAAACTGAGGCAAATCATCAGTATAAAACACATCATCAAGCATACATGTCATATCAACAGATCTCTCTTCTCCAAGATGAACTATAAAAAAATCATTATCAGATCTCTGACAACTAGGATATGAAAGAAAATGTTTTGGATCAACAACTTCAATCAACAAGCCATGGTATTGAACATCGTACTCATTCCTTGTGGTGATTTTTTGCATCATCTCTTCCACTGCACTTACCAAAATGTTGAGCTTTACCTTAAAGATGTTGATTCCTTTGGATCTATGTTCTTCATCTTTTCTTCCTTCAACTTTGCCCTTCTGATTAGAAAATTAGCCTCTACATCTACTGCACTATTCTGCATCTCTTCAAGTGTTGCAAGGTTTCTTTCTCTCAGCTGAAACTCCATTTCTAGATCAAAGGCTTCCAGGTAATGCAAGAGAGCAGATCCAGGAGGAGGCCTTATATTAACCAGAATCGAAAAATAGACTTGGTTAAATCTCATAGAAAATTGTTGTACTGTCTCCCCTAACAGTCTTTTCAGCTGGCTATACTCTTCTATAATCAAGAAAGTGTTTTGTCTGATCACCCACTTGTTGAGGAAAACTTTGATGAACTATTGGAAATCTGAGATGCTTACATCAGGCAAGGTTTTGAACCAACCCTTGACTTTGCCTTGCAAAGAAAGAGCAAAAATCCTAATACCAACATCTTCTTCATCAACTTCAAAAAGGTCGAGAAAAGACTCAAAATTCAATACATGACTCTCAGCAGTGATGTTTTTATAGTCACCATCAAATCTTGGTAGATATAGGTCATGATTTTTAGGGAAATCATGGGATATAGGAGGTAAAATCAGAGGCTTGTATTGATCTGAATTTTACAAGGTATAGGAATATGTATAGAAGGTGTAGAATCAATCTTGGTCTCTTGAGGCTCATCAGTTTGAAGACGGTCATCACAAGATTTGGAAAAAGGGTCTTGATCAAGATCAAAGGCAAGCAAACATTTTGTATTCACAATCTTCCCAGGGAAAGAATCAAATGTAGGTTTAGGATCTTTCCTCAAATACAATATACTTTGTAAAGCCTTCTTGACATTCTCAGAAAAAGAGAGGAAATAATTTAAAACAAAGAACATAATGTCTTGGATGAAATTCCAACTTGAATACCTGATCTTTCCATATTGTACTTTCATGATTCTCCTGGTCAGGTTCATCCTCCAGCGGAGTCCTTGGATTTGATCTTGAAACTAATTTGGAATCGCCTGGTGAATGATTTCAGCCTTCCAATGTCTGATCATTGTCCACCATCAACAATCAGATCTGAACTTGATACATTTTATTGAGGAACATAATACTATGTCCCCAACATGGTCGCCACTATGTTAGTGCCTGGATCTACGTCAGGCTGAAGAGAGGCAGGTCCAGTGTAACATCAAACCACGCTTAACCTGGTAGCTAGCCCTACCAGGTCGGGAGAGGGCTCTCTCCTTGTCAATCTCAATTAAAATATTGGCAATTAGGGCTTGAGATGACTAAAATGAATGCTGATTTTAGGCTAGGTATATTTGCTCAGAGGATTTTGATTGATTTTAATGGTTGGTTGCTGGATCAGATGAGGAAGGCAGCTTTGGGTCCGGGAAATCAACTCAGATTTGCAAAGTTTTCTATGGGGCGAGGTAGGCAAGTGTTTTAGCACTTTGAAATGAATGTGATGGTGAGTCTTAAGACTGGTGATGAGTTGGAGAGGGTATGCAAGGTTCATGAGTCCTCTTCAAACAACAGAAAACATTAAAAACTAAATGTATCCTCTAGGCAGAGCACTGAATATCAATGGATTCTACCTAGTTCTCTTGATTCATTTATTTCTGAAGAAAGAAATAGACATTGCAACATATACAAATAAGAGAAAATAAATCACAGAGGAAAAAATAATGCCAAGACACATTACCACAATAATCCCACAAAATGTTGCAAAACCCTGGTTCATTTCCTTGCCAAACTTCAGAAGTGATTTACAATCATGCTCAATGCATCCAAAAGAGTCCAAACTTTACAAATGACTAAGAAAGTACATAATATAGGCTTCAAACCACCTATTCTAGCCATCAGAGGTCGAATCCATGAGTCAAGGAGCTGTTTCAAAAACATCTAAACTAGGAACTAGAAAATAGGCAGTGGAACAACTTGCCTCTAGAACTATGGAAAATGATTCACTTAACCTCAAACTACCTCTAATTTATGTATCTACCCCCTGAAGTCATCTTTCATAATATTTATATCATATTACATCATTTACCATCACAAATTTATCAAGGAGAAGAGAAAAAGTCAACCGATAGTCAAACTGGGCGAAATTCCGAGTTTTTAGGCAAAATTGGCAAAAATTTGCATAATGCGCAGCACCTTGAGCTTGATGTGCATCGCCACTTCAAGGCTACTTTTTGAGGCCTTCCACTTCACTAAATCAGGCCCAACATAGCTTGCAAGAAAGCCCTACCTGTCTAGTTTCTGGAACACTTTGAATTCTCTGATTTGGAGGTCATTTTCCCCCTCAAAAGTGGATTCTCCCAAGACTGGTTCCTATGTGTCCAAAAAGTGGCAAAGAAGGCACTTTTTGAGTGTTTTTTTCCCTTTTGGTGGCCAATATCTCCTCCAAAATTTTTATGAAACTTTATGGGTTTGCTTATTTTTTGATGTTGAATCCAAATCTATAAGCCATTTGTTAAGAGGATGCACCAATTCAATGCACAGTGTCGATGGTGCTGCACATTAGCCAGAATTTCCTATGTTGTCAAATTCCAAAAATTGAAAGTGACAAAAATTTCTCAAAACTTGCCCAAATTTGGCACATGGGTCCCTCATTGATTGCTTTGCTGGGCTAGTGAAGCCTCAGCCAAGATATTTAGCTTATGATGCTCTTTTCTCTCCTTAAGTCTCTCCATGGAACTGTCACTAAGGGTTTCTCTCTCATAGTCATACTCACTATCCCTCTCCATACTTTATAGCTATTTCCCTTGTGATGACTGAGAGGAGTATGAAGAGATTTAAAAAGGAAAGCAAGTGAGGGTGAACAATAATTGGAAATGGATGTGGGGAATAAGTAAGGTTAATGAATGATATAGGGTTTGGGAGTAACGATAGGGTTTGGGAATAATGATAGAGTTTGCGAGTATGGTAGGGTTTGGGGTATATGAGTATAGGGTTTGATATGTGAAGGGTAGGGTTCGGGAGATAGGAGAAAGGAAAAGGAGTTAGGGAGGATGGGATTTAGGAGATAGGTTTTGGGAAAATTAAATTAGGGAATAGGGAATAAACAACTGTAATTTGTAGCGTATGAGGTAGTTTTAGAGACAAATTAGTTTTTCAAATTTTAGTATGTTAAAACCACCATCAAAACATAAAATACCCTATGTGAGATCAAAAGCGAGTTTACTTACTTGCTTGGAGGAGAAATGCAGCAATGAGAGTAATTAGAGGTGAAATTTGAGGGTTTTGAGGTTTTACTGGCCAATGTGCAGTGCCACCTACCCAATGTGTAGCACCTCCCTAATGCGTAGCACAAGTGTAAATTAACACTGGCAAAAACTGTCTGATGTGCAACTCCAACCCTCTGATGCATAGCACCTCCTTGATGCGCAACACCTTTTTTTAGATGCGTTTGGAAGGCCTTCCTTGTGTCCAAATTGGGCTTGTGATAGCACATTAGAAAGAGTTTTGAGTCTACTTTCCTGAATATCTTGAATTTTTCAATTTGGAGTTCATTTGCCCTGTCAAAAGTCAAATCTCCCAATACTAATCAAAATGTGGAGAATGGGGTTGCCTAAACGTAGAGTGTTGTTGCAGTCAACTTTTGAAGGTCTTCCACAACTCCAAATTGACCTCATGATAGCTCATTGGAAATCTATCTCTGCCTTGATATCATTTGATGCATTAAGAAATTCATTTGAACATCCCATCTAGGTGAAATCTTGATTTTCCCAAGGTCGCTCCAGAAGTGCATCAATCCTCCTGAGGCCAATGATGTTTTCGACATTTATCCCAATCCATGAAACCTGTGTAAAAATTGAAAGTTTTTTTTCTTCTTGGGTCAATGATAGAAAAAAACCTCTCTCACATTTGTCAAATTCATATTTTCTGCTCATAAACATAGTTTGAAGAAAACCTATCCCGATGTGTGGAACAAGGGATTTGTGGAAATGAAGGGAAATGAAGGGGATGAGGGGCTTCTAAATTATTGAGAAATTTTTGGGAAGTAGGAAGGGATGTTAGGAATTAGGGAAAAGTGGAATTTCAAAGATTTAGTGAGGGGAAGGGGTCCAAAAGGGAAAACATAGGCCTAGCCTATAACATTGTCAAATTGTAGCAATAAACTAGGGTTTGTGGGAAAATGATGAATTTGAGAGATACTAGTGATGAGAAGTGCTTAAGAAGGTATATTGAGGATAGGGGAAGGTGTATGAACATCAGGAAACAAGTTTTGTTGATCATTTGGCCATCCAAGAAAAATTACCTTCAAAAACCCTAGGAGAGGGAAATGGGCCTTATTCAGGTACAACTGAAGCACGAACAAGTTGTAAAATGACCCATTGGAACCTAAAATGATGATAACTCTTTGAATGATGGTACACTCAGCCAAATGGTGAGACACTTGGAAAACTTTGGAGGGAGTTAAAACAACCCTAGACCTAATACCTAGTGACCAAATTTTACTTGAAGACTCACTGAAATGACAAAAATTGACTTTGACACCTTGAAATCACTTTGTAAGAGCATGTTTGATCACTGGAGGAAGGATGAAAAGACTGACTCTAACAGGTTATATCCTGAAAACACATCTAAAATTGAAATTCTAAAATAACACACTACCCTTTTGCAAAATATGATCCATTTTGGGTAAATGATAGTTATCTTTAAGAGAGACCTTATTTACATTTCTCAGATCAACACATAACTTTATTTCCCTAGTTTTCTTCCTAGTAGGTAGTTAGACACACACTTTAAAAACCTAACAAGGACAATAATACCTGCTTCATACATACATTTGATTTCTTTCTCAATTGATGGTAAGAGCACAGGGTTAATTATTCTGAGTTTCTGTTTAAAGGGCTTTTGATTTTTCTTTCAGAGGTATAGTGTGTTGAATGATAGAGGTGTCATAGGACTTCAAATCTTCATAAGTCCAGGCAAAGACATCTTGGAATTCCCTCATAAGTTCAACATAATTTAGCTTCTGATCAGGAGGCAAGGATTTTGACAATTTTATCATTTTTGGATTGTCCTGTGTTCCTAAGTTGTACTCTTCAATATCTGCTTTTAATGGCTCCATTTTAGGTTTCTTGAGAATGTTATTGGAGTCAAAAAAAAATATTCTAAAGGAGTCAATCCTTTGGGTAAATGATTGTCCTTTAGGTTGATAACCTCTGTTTCTTTTTCAATTATTTCATCTAGGTCCATTTGTTTCAGGTCTTGAATTTCTTTTTGGGTGAATTTTGTGGGATGAAGCATATTTATTGAATTTTTTTCTTAAATGTTAATCGCTACCTCATTTATTTGATTAGAACTAATAAATGTATCAACATCTATGTTATTGTTAGAAAACTCTTCATCTAAAGTTAAAAAATTACTGATCTACTTATCACTATCAAAAACCTGCTAGTTCTTCAGATTATCAGGGATGGCTAGTTTGTGCCTAATCTCAGTAGTATATTGATGATTAAGTTGAAAAGGTAATTTGCAGGTGCTGGCAAACATGGTTAGGTTGTGGGCTTGCATGTTATGTTTTCTAGGGATAGCTATAAGCTGAGTTTCCAAAAAAATATTGAGAATCTCTATGACCATTCCTCTGCTATATCCTAGTCTAGGATCTATAGATAAATAAGTTCCTTTAATCTATTTAACTGTTATTTCCGA
This sequence comes from Pinus taeda, assembly GCA_000404065.3. Taxonomy (NCBI): domain Eukaryota; kingdom Viridiplantae; phylum Streptophyta; class Pinopsida; order Pinales; family Pinaceae; genus Pinus; species Pinus taeda. The sequence continues at coordinate 75,802 of APFE031329080.1, forward strand.
ATCTCCTATGATAGACACCCTAATTGCTCCTAATATTTTAACAAGTTTAAGACTCAACAAGAGAGACTCATATTTTTCCATATTATTGGTGCATCTAAAATTTAATCTGTAGGCATGGCCTTCAGCATGATCGTTTTCTAAATTGTACACCCAAACTCCTACTCCTGTCCCTAGTTTACTGACTGAGCCATCGAATTCTAAATGCCAAAGGATTTCATGCTCATAATTAGTGTCTAGGGTAGTAGGAATTTGTTTAACAGTGGGATTTGGGTTTTCATTTTCATATGACTTTTCTTTGTTATATGATATTTCCTGAATATGAACACCTAATTTTTCTTTTTCAATTTCTTTTGGTTCTGTTGCTAAAACCTCTAAAGTATTTTAAGGACTAGTTTCTACATTGTAAAGAATAAACGAATCCATATCAGAGTGTACTAAGTAGATGTGGAAATTTTGGGGTCTTTCCTAACTACTTACTACATATTTCATCAATGTTTCTCTGTATAGTTTCTCTGGTTGTCCAAAAATTGATATAATAGCATATGACATATCTAATTGAAGAGATCCCTAAAGTTTAGCACCCTAGAATCTGATCAATAACATGCCATATATAGGTGGTATATCTGCTACCACTATGTCCATTAAATTTTTTTTTGCAGGGTATTGAACCAATGAAACACACAAGTCTTTTATGAGTCCTAAACATCTCACCTGACTAGAATCAAAAGAAAACAAATATTTGTATGGTCTATTGATGTCTAGGTCTAGATTTTCCATTACAGACTTGGCCATGAGATTCTAAGATGCCCCAGAGTCAAACATGGCATTGTGAAGAATCTTATCATATATGTTTAAGCTCACATAGAAGAGAGGAATTCCTCCTTCCAATGGTTTTCCATTCACTTCCAGGCCAAAGATTATTTGGGTTGGTCATAAAAAAGATTAACTGAGTCTTCAGTTCTAGTAATTTTTAGTGATCTGTTGATTTGAGTTCAGTAGGCATCATTTTTAGCTAACTCAGATAATGGGACAAATTTTTTTAGCTTGCCTACTTCTATTTCCAAATTAAAGGGTTTTTATGTTTGGGCCTTTGGATTTCAAACAACAGTATTCTCTCTGTTTTCAGTGTTCTTTTATGTTTTTCTTCATTTCAGGAGTAAAATCATGATTTGTTGATTCTCCTAGATCAACCTCTGGAGGTTCTTCCACCATTCCCTTGGAAGGAAGGAAAGTGGAGGGTTGTTTATTGTTTGGTTGATTATTAGAGACATCTTCAATTATGGGGTTAGAAGGATTAGTGTTTGATGTATAAAGAATATGTACAAGTGTGATTATTGTCTTACCTACTTTGGGCTGATTTGGAACCGTTTGCTTGTTTGTTTCAGGGACATCAATTCTCCTACTTCTTATATTGTATTGCTTGTGCACCTCAATGGTGAGCCTACCTAGGTATGTTAGAGAAATGCATAGGTTCTTACATCTCGTCTTACTGCCTAGGTATGTTAGAGCGATGCATAGGTTCTTACCTCTCGTCTTATTGCCTAGCTATTGTGGACTAGGAGCACTCTATATCAAACAAACAACTTGCCTAATTGTATTGTCAACTTTCCATCCCCAGCAACGGTGCCAAAATGTAGTGTTGTTTTAATAAACCTTAATTTACTCAGACTACAACCTTAATTATCAACCTAGGGTAGGTCTTCCTATTTCAATGGAGTTCTGACTGTCTATGCCGATACACTCCATCCAAGAATAAGAAAGTGCAGAAAAGATGTCACTGATTTAAATTTCTAAATCAAAACATGCATGTAGATACAAAAACACTCTACAGAACTAAATCACAACTTGCATCTATTGAAGTAAAGGCACACCACACAAGAACTAACATCTATTCCAGATGCTTACTATTACTTTGTTATTTAACTCTATGTAACATCATAAGATAAATAGAAACAGTAGTGAATGCAATCCATAATTTGTACAACAACAACGAGAAACCATAAATAAATGAACTAAACTGAAATGTACACTACCTAATCACTGCAATCCCTACCAAAGAGGAGGGTCCTTCCTCCTCGACAAGGCACAGGAAGAACACCAAAATTGATTAACGAATCTCTTGGAAAGTAACAACATCACTGTGCCAAATGATATTGAATAAGTTCAAGATTATAGAAACAGAGTAACGGTACTCTTCTATTTTTTGTACGCTAATACATAAAAGGTTGAGTTTGTTATAACTATTACAAACTAAAAATCAGAAAGCAGATCAGTCATGAGAATCTCTCGATTCTCATGCTAATAAGAAATAAAGAAGTTACAACCTATTACTAAATAAATATACATCGGTTTCCACTACTTGAGTCTTGTTGCTTCAAAAATAAACAATCCTACTCCCAACAATTGTTATGTGGAATAGTACCCACATTTCCAGCTTCAGTGCAATAGCATTGAGCAAATGGTGGGTCGGTATGACGTAACATAAGTGACGATAGCATTGTTGATGTGATGGTGGATTCACTTTAGGTGTAATAGCATCCATTGTGTAATAGCAATCTATAACAACAACAACCTGTAACAGCAACAATGTGTAACAACAACTTGTATATAGCAGTGGTGTGTAACAACACTCAAGGTGTAATTACGAACCGTTCCACCCTTTCCTACCATTAATCCTTGTTGCTTGTCTGCTTCATAGCTTCATTCGTGCGAGCCAATACCTGAAAAAGATGAACTTCGCAACATACTTCTTTAATGCTCTCCCAGCTAGCCACAAAAAGGAATGAAGCCTCATATTATTCGGTAAAATACAATAAAGTAACATGACAGTAAAATGGATTAAAAAGCTGGGAAAACAGAGACTTTGGTCATATAAGGGCATAGGCACGGAGGATAGAAAGATCAAAACAGAGGAAAGAATGTGTAGAAAATAGGTAAAAGACCACACCCAACAGGTACTACCACATTATAAGCTTATACTATGATATGGAAAGGCACATAAGATTGGAGGTGGAAATTCAAAAGAAACAAAAAAACTACTTGGTGGGAGTATCATATGATTCCCCCCTTGCTCTGTAGGAATAGGAGAAGGACTCTCCTGAACAATTGGGATGGGAGGGTCATTCTTCAGTTCATGAGAATTTGAGGAGATGAGAAGAACATGAGCAGTATGATCATCACTCTCTTTGAGAACAGAGTGAACAACTGAAGGCAGAGCCAAGTCGACACTCTTTTTGACCAATCGTTGGTCAAAAATAGACACAAGAGAGTCATGCTTAGGAATAGAAGGATGGGCAAGAGACGAATCCAAGCCAATCTCTTTATCAACTAGGAGAGGATCAGAAAAAAGTCTTTCATGACTAATAGGGAGTTGGGTTTCAGGAGCTATAAGGTTTTCCAAAATTTTGGAAGCTTTATCCATAAGAAGACAAATGTGAATAAGATGCTTCCCTTCACATAACCTACAAGGGAATCTAATATTTCCCTTCTTATTACCATCATTAGTTGAAGTTGTAGCATCGACATGATCTCCAGAGGTCAATGGGGATGGTTGATTTAGGTCTTGAGACCACACCTATAAGACTCTGGGAATGATAGGACAGTCTCAAAGGAGATGGTCACCCATACAAAAATTGGAAGGGGATCTGACCTTCCATGGATGATTCATCCAAAGGATGGAATTATAATGCAAGCACATGCTATCCCCTTCAAGCTTGCGATCAAAAATAATTGGGGTACCTGCCATAAATGGTGGGGGGAAATTAGAAATATTTCATCAGTTTTATTCTTCACTTGAGGTAGCATGTCTCTCTTGAACATTGACACTCATCTACTATTCGTGTCAGGTTTTGGGACACCCTCACTCTATCAAATTCCTCCTTGGGTTTTGGGTTATCCATTTTAAGCCTCTCATATGATCTCTGCCATGTCACCACGACCTTTCATCCTATGATGTCAAATGCTGCCAAAATCTTGAGTCCTGTCATCCACATGTTCAAGAGAAGTCTTCCTACCTGTACATTGTCTGATCATATGCCAGTGCATTGGATTACTCTCATTCATTTTGTTTCCTACTTCATGTCAATGATAAAGCTTTCATTATGACCTTCCTTTCACATATCACTTCTTATCGACTTCAGCTCATTATCCAAGAAGTTGATCTAGAAACTCCCTCTCAGTACCTTAGAGTTTGCATGCCTCAATGGAAAGTTCTTCGTACTTGATGACAAGTCTCATCCTTGGCCATTGATCGAGTGATTTCATAGTTGTTCGAATTCAGTTCCTTATTCACGCTTCATGAATTTTACTGATAGTACCTTGAGATCCATTGACATTATGGGTGGTTTTTCTTATGCTTGTTAACAGTTCATATCATTGACTGGTAATCAAGTCATTTTCTAGCATGTTCAACATATACACATCTATTCACATGCTAGAAATTATGCTTTGATCGGGTCATGTTGGAGCATAAGACCTCAGGCTCAGATTACACAAGTCCATGTTGCAGGGTGATGTGACATGATCATTCTTACATACATGTCTCTTTCAGATGGATGGTTGTGATCATACCATGAGTCTGTTACATGGAATCCTTGTCATTATTGGATGGTTGCGACCATACCTTGGGTTTGATATGATCCTTCTTATTTGGATGGTTGTGCCCATAGCTTGGGTCCATTTACATGATCTTTTTCTATATTGTTGTGTCCATACCATGATTCATGTCTCATAGATTTCAGTGATGTATATGTATATGTGCTTTCTTGCATGTTTTTTGATGGTAAAGCATTTCACCCCACTCTTGCTCGGCCTTCATGCTTTAGGGGGCATCTGTTATATATCATTTTATCAGTGTCCCTATACTCCCCATTCCTCAATCCTAGAGGAACTCTATAGTGAACCTCATATGTTTCCTTGCCATGAAAAACATGTCCCTACATCCCTTTTCATCTGCAGAATATTTCCCTATTACATCATTTCTCAAGAATATTCCTTCAACCGGTGCTAGTGCTCATTTCTTCCCTTGCACCGATTTACAGAGTTTAAAACTAGGAATAGCACAGAACGACGCAAGTGAGCCATTCATCACCAGTGTCGCCCCTATTTTGGAAAGTTTTTAAACATGGAGTCGAAGCTTCTATGTCTAGAAGTTGCGTGAATGAAAGTGTGGTAAATGGTTGTGAAATATAGAGCCGACAGAGTATGTATGGGCTCCTTTCCCCTATTAAAATGGAACAAATCAAAAGGGATAAGGCCTCTCCCACCATAAGAGGATACATTTCCCCTCCATCAAAGCTATATAAACTCCCCATTTCACACCCTCAGCTAGCGAATGAAAGGGCTGAAATAATCTGCAAATCTTGAGAGCCATATTTAGAACCTTAACCTTCTATTTTGTGTGTGAAGGGATAATAAGCTTGTAATGTTTGGTTTGGAGTAAAAGGAAAGAGGCCTTCAACTTCCATTTCTTTGAGGGTGAATTATGAGATGCTTCTAGTGGTGCTGGAACTTGGACATGCCAAAGAGAACCTACAACATCAAGGCTTTGGTTGTATTTTCTCTTTGAACTTTTATTAATACAACTAATGGTTATTTCCTATATAATGTGTAATATTACATTTGATAGCTTAAAACTTCTTGATATTTTAAGTAGATTGAATTCGATTTTATGCTATCATGTTTGTTGTTGTCTCTTGTAGGTTTGTTTCAGGTATTTGTATGAAAGGAACGAAAGGATGCTAGAGCAAGGTGGCAATATCAACATCAAGTGGATTAGCGATATAACAGGTAGGCCCTCTTATTTGATTCTAATCTAAGGGAATTTACATTATATTGTTCTATTTGTAGCTAGACCCATTCTCGGGCTAGAGGATCACCTCTATCTACGGAGGACATTTACCTAATCCACACTATATTGATCAGTTGTGTTTAAACTCCATGATTTTTGAAATCATAGAAAAATCTCTCCTTTTCTCCACCCCGTTGTTCTATTACAAACTTCTATTACAAACTTCTCAACAAATAAGCAAATTACAACGCCTATTTTTAATAAAATGTCTTTTACAAACTTAAAAAAGAAAAGAAAAAATGATCCGACAAAATCAAATAATAATTAACCAGCAATAGTAAGAATAATTGAAAAATATCTCGAATAATTGAGATTGTTGAAATTGGAATGGTCTTACTAGAAAAATGAATGAAATCTGCTCCACTACTGGAATAGCTGCCATTTCTGTCATTAGCCACTTGTTTCCCTTTAACTGCTGATATTTCTCCTAGAAATGCTGTAACTACTATTTTTTTGATGCTAAGTGTCCAGACTTGTTGGAATTACGGGAATAAGTTCAACTATTTCCTACTGTTTGGCCTTGAAAATATATGACACATGCTAACTAATTACCATTTCTTATCGAAAACTTCAAAGCTAATTTGGATTTCTGCATTGCAATGACTTGTACTTTGATTGTCACTCGCTCCTTTGAATCAAGGATTTTACACCTGTTGATTTTGTGCCTTAGAATGCTCAATTGTTGTTTTAATGTCCCTTGAAAATAGTAACTAAATTTCACAATCTTGAATTAACCATCTAAGTTCTGAATTTGTGGCAATAATCTAGGAATGATCATTCATCACAATTGTGTTGAGATTTTCTGTTTCTCAAAGTAGGCAAAAATATCTAATGTGTGACAACAATAGGAATTTGTTGCTAGATTAGCTCTAGGTAGTTGGAAAAGAGTTAATGTATCCTATATTTGTTGTGAGAGGATTTATGAGTCAGTTAGATTCTCTTGGCTATAAAATACATGCCCGTACAAATATTGGATGGTGAGAGTTTGTGAGGAAGTTCATTATTTTGTAATCTCATGTTTGATAATAAAGATTGCCGATGCCTATGTTTGGTGGACGTAGCCCAGATTGGTTGGGTGAACCACGTTAATTTTCTGTGTCTTCTGTGCATGATTTATTTGTTGTGTATAATTTTTTGTCTGTTGTGCACCTTTGGCTCTAAAAAATTGTATCAGAGCATGTTGAAGGTGTTGACACAGCATGTGAACCTGCGTGGAGGTATTTCAAACCTGCCTGTGTACCTGCATGTTAATGCGTGAGGGTGTTGAGTTTGTGTGCTGGTGGTGCGTATACTCCCTTGGCTGCGTGGAGGTGGAGCTTATATAACCTGCAAACGATTGCTGCATGCTGCGTGGAGGTGGAGCATATATAACCTGCGTGGACCAACTGTTGATGCGTAAACCTTGCTGGTGCGTTGCTGGTACACTGCTGCGTGGAGGTATTTTTTCCAACCTGCGTGGAGGTATTACATCAAATTTCTGCATGGAGGTATTACAAGTAACTTACTGCGTGGAGGTATACATTGTTGGTCTTTAAGCATTGCGTATGCGATCTATACCTGGTGCATTGATTGCTGGTGCGTATGTGATCTATGCCTAGTGCATTGATTGCTGGTGCATATGTGATCTATACCTGGTGCGTTGATTTCTGGTGCGTATGTGATCTATACCTGGTGCGTTGATTGCTAGTGCGTATGTGATCTATACCTGGTGTGTGAATATTTTGTGCTGGTGCATGAATCTTTTGTGTTGGTGCCTGAGTCAGAACATTCTCACTTCAGTTGTATATTTTATTGATGTTTCTTCATTTACATCTAAGCTTCTAAATTGAAGCTTGAATTAATTACTTCTGGGGATGATTGTACTTCTGACATATATAAAATTGAATCACTGGGTTTTTTACTGGAGTTTAAGTTCGAATAAACCAGCGCTTAAAGGGTAGTAAGGCATAGGCAGTTTTTTTTTTAGATTAACTTCTTGTGTTTAAAAGTTGGTTTTGGAGATTATTTTTTTTTGGTTGATACAAGATGGCAAAAACTCAGAGTGCCCAGTTTGAAATCGAGAAGTTTAATGGCAAAAATAATTTCGAGATCTGGAAGGTGAAGATGTACGATTTGCTTGTCCAACATGGTGTGGCAAAGGCGTTGTTGGGAAAATCCAAACAGCCTTACAACCGAGATGGATGAAAGAGCAATAAGTGCTATTCGACTGTGTCTAGTGGATGATGTCGTGTTTAATATCGTGTCGGAGACAACAACTGCCGGTTTGTGGACGAAACTGGAGAAACTGTACATGACCAAATCCTTAACCAATAGGATTCTCCTGAAGCAACAGTTGTACAGTTTGCGAATGAAGGAAGGTACATCGATTGTTGATCATTTAAATGCTTTTAATACTCTTTTGGTGCAATCACAAAGTATAGAAGTAAAAATTCAATCCGAGGATAAAGCTATTACTTTATTGTGCTCGTTTCCCGAGTCATGGGATCATTTTGTTACTTCTATAAGTCTTAGGTCATCAGAAACTATTGAGTTTGATGAAGTAGTCATCTTTATTATCGAAGAACAAGGAGAAGGTCGCATTCATAAACCTCTACATCAGAAGTTATGATGGTTAGAGGTCGTTCGAAAGAAAGACGCTCCAGTAGGCCGAGCGACTCACGTTCAAAGTCGAAAGGGAAGAAGAGTAAGGTAAAGTGTTGGTTTTGTGGCAAATCAGGGCATTTAAATAAGGACTGCTGGAAGCAACAACAATAAACTTCTAAAGTAGATTCTTCAACAGAGAAGAAGGAGGCCAATACGACAGATACAGGTTCAGCATCTGGTTCAGGTATGAGTGATGAAGTATTATCAGTTAATGTGTCAAATCATGATCAACATTGGTTGTTAGATTCCAGTGCATCAAACCACATGGGTATCCATAAAGAATGGTTTAAGACATATAAATCAATTAATGATGGAGTTGTGTACATGGGTAATGATGTAACATGTAATATTGTGGGGATTGGGAGTATACAACCACAAATGTTTGATGGGACAACTAAGATGTTAACTGATGTGAGGCATGTACCAGATTTAAGGAAAATTTTGATTTCATTAGGAGCACTTGATTCAAATGGATATAAAATTGTAATTCAAGGTGGAGTAATGAAAATTTACAAAGGTATTTTACTAGTTATGAAAACTAAGAAGGTATGAAATCTATTTCAGTTAGAAGGAGGTACAGGGTCAGATTATGTGTCTACAGTGTCTAAACATGACAGTAGTTACATTCACTTATGGCATCAAAGATTGGGGCATATGAGTGAAAGAGGGTTAAAAGTTTTGGCTGATCACAAGTTACTTCCAAATCTAAAGTCTGGAAAGTTAGATTTCTGTAAGCATTGTCTGTTTGGAAAACAAAGTAAACAAATGTTTAAAACATGCAAACATACTAGTAAAGGAATACTCAACTATATCCATTCAGATGTCTGGGGTCCAGCCCCTACAACCTCATATGGTGGTTCATCATATTTGTATCGTTTATTGATGACTTTTCTAGGAAAGTGTGGGTCTACATGTTGAAAAGGAAGTCTGATGTTTTTTCAGTTTTCAAGCAGTTTAGAGCATTGGTAGAAAACAACACTGGTAGAACAATAAAATGTTTAATAACTCACAATGGTGGAGAGTTTACTTCCAAGGAGTTTGACAGCTATTGCAAGGATGCAGGGATCGAGAGACATAATACAACGGTTTATACTCCTCAGCAAAATGGAGTTGTTGAATGCATGAATAGGACTCTTCTAGAGAGAGCAAGGAGTATGCTGAGTAATGTCAGGTTGCAAAAGGAGTTGTGGATGGAAGCGGTGGCAACAGCTTGTTATGTGATAAACCGATCTCCATCAACGACGATAGGCTGCAAGATTCATCAAGAGGTATGGAAAGGTCACTCTTGTGACTATTCTAAACTCAGAGTGTTTGGTTGTGATGCATATGCTCTAGTGCCTAAACATCAACGAACTAAATTAGATCCAAAGTATAAAAGGTATATCTTTGTTGGATATGGTGTTGGAACAAAGGGATATAGATTGTGGGATCCTACTACCCACAAAATCATCATCAACAGAGATGTAAAGTTTAATGAATCCTCTCTTGTACAGTTAGATGTAGATAGTAGATTGAAACACGATGATGTATCTGACTTTTAGCACATTTAGTTTGATAGCATTTCTAATGATAGTCATGATGACCATAGTTCAGATACTAGTCATGAACAGGTTTCAGAATCAGAACATGAACAGGGTTCAGGTATAGATCATGAACAGGTCTCTGATACTGATCATCAAGAAGTTCCTACAGATGGTAGTCAGCCAATCAGGGAAATGCCAAAAACATCCTTAAGGAGGTTGACAATAATCAAATGGCCACCGAGAAGGTATGATGATTATATTACTTCAATTGCATTTACTGCTAATGACGATGAACCTCTGTGCTATCAGGAAGCAATAGAAGATTCAAAAAGTGACAAGTGGAAAGCAGCCATGAAGGAAGAAATCATGGCCTTCGGTAAGAATGGCACATGGGATCTGGTTGAGCTTCCGAAAGACAGGAAAACTGTGGGGTGTAAATGGGTTTTCAAGCTGAAACACGGTGTGAATGATACAAAAGACAGGTACAAAGCGAGGCTGGTTGCAAAAGGGTTTTCTCAGAAAGCCGACATTGACATTCATGAGATTTTTTCACCAGTTGTTAAAATAGTTTCAATTAGAATTGTGTTAGCATTAGTGGCTTTGCTTGATTTAGAGTTGCAGCAATTACATGTTAAGATTGCATTTCTACATGGAGATTTAGATGAGGAAATTTATATGGAACAACTGGAAGGGTTTGTTCAACATCGCAATGAGAAATTTGTCTGCAAGCTGAAGAAGTTATATGGCCTGAAGCAGTCACCTCGGCAGTGGTATAAGAAGTTTGATTCTTTCATGTTGAGTCAGAAATATGTTAGAAGTGAATATGATCATTTTGTTTATTTTAAGCAATTTAAGAATAGCATATTCATTATCTTAGTATTGTATGTTGATGATATGCTTTTAGCTAGCAAAAGCATAGAAGAAATCAACAGGTTGAAGGCTCAGATGGCAAGAACATTTGATATGAAAGATCTAGGAGCAACAAGACAAATTTTGGGCATGGAGATTTTCAGAGACAGGAGCAATGGTAAGTTATGGCTATCACAACAGAAGTATATTGAGAAAATACTTTTGAAATTTGGTATGAACAATGTGAAGCCTGTGTCAGTCCCTTTTGCTTCCCATTTCAAACTTTCTTCGAGTTTATGTCCTAATACAGATGAAGAAAAGGATTATATGTCTCGAATTCCATATGCCAATGTAGTAGGATGTTTAATGTATGTGATGGTTTGTACTCGACTAGATATTTCACATGTAGTTGGGGTTGTCAATAGGTATATGGTAAATCCGGGTAAAGAACACTGGTCAGTAGTGAAATGGGTGCTTCGGTATTTGAGAGGCACAAGTAGTTATTGTATCACTCACAATAAGAGTAGTAAATTTTTTCGCAGGTATGTTGATTCTGATTTTGCAGGTGATTTGGATAAGAGAAGGTCAACTTCAGGGTATGTATTTACTCTTGCAGGTGGAGCTATTAGCTGGATGTCAAAGCTACAAAATATGTTTCTTTATCCACTACTAAGGCAGAATACATTGCCACTTCTCATGCTTGCAAAGAAGAAATTTGGTTGAAAGGTTTGTTTGGTGAATTTGGTAGGTTGCAGGACAACATCAAGTTATTTTGTGACAGTCAAAGTGCAATACATTTGGCTAAGAATCTGGCCTATCATAGTAAATCAAAGCATATACCAATCAAGTACCATTTTGTAAGACAGGTTATCACTGAAAGGGGAGTCTCTCTTGAAAAGGTGCATACAAAGGAGAATTGTGCAGACATGTTCACGAAACCCGTTCTGTTAGAGAAGCTATGTTGGTGTTTGGCTTCTCTTGGCTTGCAGAAAAGATAAAATAATAAACAAACAGGGTATCAGGCTAATTGTTGTCAAGGTGGAGATTGTTGAGATTTTTTGTTTCACAAAGTAGGAAAAAATCTCTAATGTGTGACAACAATAGGAATTTGTTGCTAGATTAGCTCCAGGTAGTTGGAAAAGAGTTAATGTATCCTATATTTGTTGTGAGAGGATTTATGAGTCAGTTAGATTCTCTTGGTTATAAAATACATGCCCGTACAGATATTGGATGGTGAGAGGAAATTGATTATTTTGTAATCTCCTGTTTGATAATAAATATTGTTGATGCCTATGTTTGGTGGACGTAGCCCAGATTGGTTGGGTGAACCACGTTAATTTTCAGTGTCTTCTGTGCATGATTTATTTGTTGTGTATAATTTTTTGTCTGCTACGCACCTTTGGCTCTAACAAATTGTTTATTTAAATGCTGACATGTGCCCGGAAATCTCTTGTCCTTTACGAGTTTTACGAGTTGGTGACAAGGTCTATTTAAATGCTGACATGTGCCTGGAAATATCTTGTTCTTTATGAGTTTTACGAGTTGGTGACAAGGTCTACAACTAATTTAATAAACTCTCTTGTAGCTTTATTGGAAAGAATTGTCCCAATCCCTCCATAACTCCTCTGTGGAAATTTCATATCTCCCAGTGGAAAACTATAACAAATATTACATTGCATGATAAAAAACTTCTTTCGATTGTCTTTCATAAAAAAGTCACGAAATGTGAACAATGCAGGTGCTAAACCATGGATTTGCTTGACATGAAAAATCGGTTTTTCAACAGAATTTTTGCAGAGGATCGCTTTGTAGGATGTTCTATCAAGCACGTAGCTATTATTTCTGAGAAAGACTTAGAAAGTTTTTTGTGTCTCTCATAGTCATTCGCATGAGTTCTATTTCGCGAAGCTATCTTCAAAACGTTCATAGGAGAATACTATGTGAATGGAGCATGACCATGACACAACTCCAATGTCGTTATTCCAAAGGCCCATATATCAACTTTAGGACCATACGCATGTCGTTCCTTGAATTCGGGCATAGTCCAGTAAGATGTTCCCCAAAATGTGTTCCTTAAAAATTATTTATTGCCAATATTATATATGCATGCAGAAATTTCAAAGTTAGCTAATGAATCCTAAGTTATCAACTAAGATGTTTGCATCCTTGACATTTGCATGTATCTTTCCTTGACTGTGGAGATAGGCCAGTGCCTCTAAAACTTGAAGCAAGAAATCTGCAATAACTAGCTCCTCAATGATAAAAATAGCTAAAACAACACAATTTCAGAAACTCAATCATATATTATGCACAAATGGTGTATGTGCAAAGACACTCACACACACAGATTACATTCAGATCACTCTATTAAATAGAGTTTTTGAGATCCAACTTATTCCTAATTTAGAGAGAGTGGTTGAGAGAATTTCTCAACCATCACAAACCAATTTCTCAAATATGGAATGTAAGCATTAACTCCAACATCCCCCCTTAATGATTACATTATATGAAAATAACAAAATAGTCAAGCTTATCAGTAGATGCTCCATCAAGTTGCCTCATAACCCTCAGAAAAGTGTAGTTGGCAATTTGGATTCCCGAGTTCCCTTCCTCAACTCCCGAATCAAGGACCTTCCGAAGTCAATTACTGGACAACATCCCAATCTGTCACATAACCTCATTAGGAAATCAATTCCATGTCTACCACTAATGGGGGATCCTTCCCTAGATCCGCAACTGCCATACTATCTGGACAACCATCCATATTGAGCCTTACTACTACTTGATCTCTTCGAAAATAATTGATTGCAATCACTGAACTTCTAGTCATTCTATGGACGAGCTCCCATCCACCGAAATACATGGGCGCTGACCACTGTACTCGCCAATTATCTAGGTAAGCCGTCTAGATACAGAATGTATCTAGAATCAGTGTTACAAAATGATTTTTTTTTTTAAATTTATCCTCACTTGATTTACAAATAATTTATAATAATACATAAATCAACACCGACTTTACCCTTAACAATCCAGATAAGGATGCTGTGCATAGTCCCATTATCCATATTTTTCTAGACCAAGAGCAAGTTGATACACCACACATAACGAAAAGCTAACTTGTTGCGGGATTTTATCCCCTAAGGCTCTTGGGTGGAACCCTAGCAGACTGAAAGTTGTCTAAACCAAGAAACATGCACACACACAACCATTATGCTAGAAAAAGCTATTTCTAAGGTGAGAAGGACGTACCTCAGGTCCTACGTTTGGGTAGTTCCTCAAGGGTCCAAACCCTTCTTCACGTCCCTTCCGCTCCTTTGTCCTGCAAAAACAACAATTCCAAAGAATGCAACAGTATATGGACAAATATTTATGTGAAAATCATCTTTATGTTATACAAGAAAGGAGTTAGTTATAAACTTTTAGACATCCATTCATACATGAAATTCAAACATGAACATCATTAACATAAAGAAAGAAGCATATTGGGAACAAGACGTGTTTCTTTATTAGACAAATAGAATAGTACAAAAAAAAGAGCAATATCACCTGAACCACTTCTGCAGGCTCAAAGCTCAGCCTCCTTCTGGATCCGTCCCGCCTCAAGCCTCTAGTAGGTCTCCTTCCAATACTCACTCGAAGATGTCATAACTAAGGGGTGAACATCAAATCACAAGGAAACAAGGGTTTCCTGTACAAAATGGGGGAAGTGCAGAAGCCACAAGGGTCTTCAGACCTGATCAGGGGGAAATCTCAGTATAATAACCTTTCTCTCTATGTTCTCTCCTCCCTTAGGTCTTCCCTTTGGTGTCTTTTTATACCAATTCCAAAGTAGTTT
>APFE031329084.1:7631-23340 GCA_000404065.3 Pinus taeda
GTGCTCAAAAGAAAATTGGCAAATTCATTTGCAATGAAGGATTTGGGAGCTGCAAAACAAATCCTTGGTATGAGAATCTCTAGAGACAGGAAAAATCGCAAATTAACATTGTCTCAGAATGAGTACATACAAAAGGTGTTGAAAAGATTTAATATGCACAATGAAAAACTAGTTAGTACACCTTTTTCTAGCCATTTCAAACTTAGTAAGGAAATGTGCTCAAGGACCCAAGAAGACATGGATTATATGTCTAAACTTCCATATGCATCAGCAGTTGGAAGCTTAATGTATGCAATGGTCTGCACAAGGCTTGATATTGCACATGCAGTGGGAGTTGTAAGCAGGTACATGAACAATCCAAGAAAGGAACATTGGATGACAGTGAAATGGATTCTTAGATATTTGAAAGGCACCACAAATCAAGCATTATGCTTTGGTGGTTCAAACATTTCTCTACAGGGATATGTTGATGTAGATACGGCAGGTGACAGAGATAATAGGAGGATCACTAGAGGATATGTATTTACTGTTGGTGGAACAGTTGTCAGTTGGGTTTCAAAAATCCAAAGTGTTGTTGCACTTTCAACAATAGAAGTAGAGTATGTTGCTGCTACAGAGGTTAGTAAAGAAATGATTTGGTTACAAAGGTTTATGGGTGAATTGGTTAAGGAGCATGATATGGGCACGTTATACAGTGATAGCCAAAGTGCCATTCATCTTGCAAAGAACTCAACATTTCATTCCAGGACTAAACACATACAGCTCAAATACCATTTCATACGATCAGTGTTGGAAGATGGAGAGTTGAAGCTAGAAAAGATACACACTAGCCAAAATCCTGCAGATATGCTAGCAAAAGTTGTAACCAGGGAGAAACTGAGAATATGTTCAATTTCAATTGGTCTTCAAGGATGACGATGAAGATGAGAAACAGCCAGGCCAAAGAGGAGGCATTGTCTAGCAAATGAAGCAGCAGTGGAGTAGCTACAATCATTCTCCAAGTGGGAGATTGTTGAGTATGGAGCATGATTGTTTAGAGGTCTTTGTTTCAGCCGGATGTATACCCCAGGAAGTTTGTACAACCCTCCATGTAGTGGGGTGCAGGGGGGACTTGTCCCCCCCGCGGGGGTTCGGGGGGGCTGATCCCCCCAGCTGGGGGGTCCGGGGGCCAGCGTTCCCTCGACAAGGGTGCGGGGGCAGCGCCCATGAAGCTAAAAATAGATGTAAAATTGCCTTATAAAATTATAGTAATTTCTAGTCAATCTGGGCTGTTCATTAGGTGGATGATCTGATGGTAGAAATTATGTTTAGTTTAGGGTTTTTTGCCCTAAAAGGCAACCCCTCTCTTTGTATGAGGGCATTGCATTGAGTTTGTGTAATATATGTGTATTCTTCGAGCGAGAAGCAGGGTGGTAAGACTGTGAGAGAAAACAGAGGATATTACAGTGGATCTGTTGTAGGTTGTGTCTCTTCATTTTGTTGGATAATAGAAAGGAAGGACTGGCTGTTCGGGGTGGAAATAGCCCAAACTGGGTGAACCACGTATATCTGTGTCTCTCTTGTTTTATGCATTTTCTGTGTTTATATTTCTGCAATATTTTATGTGTTCCATTTCTCCGTAATATATAATTTTCTAACAGAACTTTTGGTTCCTAAGGACGAGGAGCCTCAGACTAATGCAGAGCAGCCGCATGCAGAGGATCTAAGAGTGGAGACATCCACTCATGCAGAGTCTTCCAAAGATGGGCGGAAACGATCAAGTGAAGATGAAAGATTGATGATGGATGCAAGAGAGAATGTGGGAGAACCATCTTCTCAGTGCAGACAGAGGAAGTCACCCGAGCGGTACACTGGTTACATGGCCCCGGTTGGAGAATGTATAGAGATCGAACCATCTTCCTTCGAGGAAGCAGTGCAGTAGCCAGTCTAGGTTGATGCTATGGTGGAGGAGTATGAGTCCATAGTTCAACACAGTGTTTGGGATGTTGTTCCAAGATTGGCGGACAAGCCAGTGGTGAGTTCCCGATGGCTTTAAAAGGTAAAGCAAGTAGTTGATGGTAGTGTTGAGAAACATAAGGCAAGGTTTGTTGCCTATGGTTTCTCACAAGTCAAGGGGATCGACTATGATGAGACTTTTGCTCATGTAGCAAGGTACTCATCTATCAGATCGATGTTGGCACTATCAACACAGATGGGGTGGAAGATCCATTAGATGGATTTGAAGACTGTGTTCCTCAATGGCAAGATTGAGGAAGAGGTGTACGTATAGCAGGCGAAAGGATTTGAGACTTTCGATTGTGAGTCACATGTGTGCCGACTCAAGAGAGCTTTGTATGGGCTGAAGAAAGCACCTCGTGCTTGGTACACCAGGATTGATAGTTATTTCACCAGGTTGGGCTTCACAAAGAGTGAAGCGGATGCGATCCTATACCACATCATGGTAGAAGGTAAGCCATTGATCATTTTTCTTTATGTTGATGATCTGATATTGACAGGTGATGATTAGTTGACCAAGTCTTGCAAGGAGGACCTTGCAAGAGAGTTCAAGATGAAAGACATGGGTCTCATGCACTACTTTCTAGGCATGGAAGTGTGGTAGAAGGATGGGAAAGTGTTTGTGTCTCAAGGCAAGTATGCCAATGAGATACTCAGGAGATTCCACATGGAGAAGTGCAAGCCCATGCAGACTCCTCTATCAGGTAACTAAAGGAAGGAGGATGCTACTTCAGGTGAGATAGTAGTCGCTAATGTTTATCGGTAGCTTGTGGGTTCATTGATGTATTTAGTGAACACACGACCAGATTTGTGCTTTGCAGTGAACCCGCTGAGTCAAGCTATGGTTCAGCCTACCAAGCTATTTTGGAAGGCAACGAAGAATGTTCTGAGATACCTCAGAGGCACATCTCAATATGGATTATGGTACATATGGACAAAGGGAGTGAAGCTTTAGGGCTGCACAGATGCAACTTGGGCAGGGAGTCCATTAGATCGGAAGGGCACTTCAGGAGGAATTTTCAACCTTGGTTCAGCTGCAGTTTCTTGGTATAGCAGGAAATAGAGGTCAGTTGCACTTAGCTCAACGGAGGTTGAATACATGGCTGCCAGTCAGACAACATGTGAGGCCATTTGGATGCGGAAAATTCTAGTTGGATTGTTTGATTAGAGGATGGATCCAACTATGATCTATTGTGATAATCAGGGTTTTATCAAACTATCTAATAATCCAATATTTCATGATAGGTCCAAGCACATCGATATCCGGTATCATCATCTTCGAGACTGTGTGGTGAAGAGGATCATGTTGTTGCTGTATGTTTCGACCGAGGAGTAGGATGTAGATATTTTGACTAAGGCATTGTCAAAATGCAAATTTGAGTTCCATAGAGATAGGATCGGTGTGACAGATAATCCATTTCTTGTTGAGAGGGAGTGTTGAAAATAGCAACAAGAAATGCTAAAAATAGAAGTGGTAAAAATAACATTCCTATAAATAGCATTTCGGGATACATTCCAATTTTAGTTAGTCCCTGAACTAAAATTGAGAATTAAAATTCGAATTTGATCTTAGCAGTGGTTTTAAAAATAATTAATTAATTTATATTGAGTTAATTAGTTGGATAAAATCAAACATGAAGTCTATGTGAAGACATGCAACAATTATCCCTTTGATTGAGGAAGTTATCCCTTAATTAAGGAGATCAGGATGAGTTGTAATTAGTTAGCTTAGTTAACTGAGTTAAATCTAGTTAGATTAGTTCCAACAATTTGTGGAACTGATTGTGAGTTCAGTTAGTTAATGCATGCATGCATGTAACTAGTGTACTTCAGATAACTGAATATTCTCTCATAAATAACTCATGCATGTTAGTTCAGTCAGAGACCCAGTTGAGATCAGAGGATGGGACAGTGTACTATCACTTGCAGGAATATTCCCTTGAGGATATCTCTTGCAATGGAGATCTAAGAGTCTTACTGGGGAAGTGAAAGCTACATTAGTTAGGATGGTGAAAACTGTGCAAGAAAAGCGTAACCGTAGGAAAGGGTGTCAGTTATTTGCAGTGCACATTTCTAGTGATAAGGGTAAGGAAGTTGAGGATATGCATGTGTTGAGTAGGTACCCAGTTTTATAGCAATTCAAGGATGTATTTATTGAGGACATTACATAGTTTCCACCTCACACGAAGATATACTTTTCTATTGATTTAGTACCATGGGCAGCTCCAACATCAAAAGCACCTTACAGGATGAACACACGTGATTTGGTTGAGTTAAGGTTGCAAATGAAGGAAATGTTAGACAAGGGGTACATTAGGCCGAGTGTATCACCATGGGGCACACCAGTATTGTTTGTGAAGAAGAAATATGGTACTCTCAGATTATGCATTGGTTACAGGCAGTTGAACAAAGTGACTATCAAGAACAGGTACCTTTTACCGAGGATTGATGGCTTGTTCGATCAGCTGAAGCGAGTAATAGTGTTCTCAAAGATCAACTTGAGATCTGGATACTGTCAAGTACGCATCAAAGAGTAGGATGTTTACAGGACTGCATTCAAGACCATGTATGGTCATTATGAGTTTGTTGTTGTTCCATTTGTCTTAACTAATGCTCCATCTACATTTATGTGTTTGATGAATAGTGTGTTGTGTCCATATTTGGATAAGTTTGTATTTGTGTTCATTGATGATATAATGGTATATTCAAAAAATGAGGAAGAACATGTCGAGAACTTAGCAATAGTGTTGAGGTTGTTGAGAGAGCATCAGTTGTATGCTAAGCTCAACAAGTGTAGTTTATTTCAGACTGAGGTACATTACTTGGGGCATGTTGTCTCCAAGGAGGGAATTGCAGTAGACCCAGAGAAGATAAGGGCCATCATGGAGTGGGTAGCTCCTAAGAGTGTGGATAAGGTGAGATCTTTCATGGGTTTGGCAAACTACTATAGGAGGTTCATCAGGAACTTCTCGCAGATTTCTTATCCTATCACATCAATGCAAAGGAAAGGTAAGAAGTTCGAATGAACTGAGGAGTGTGAGGCTAACTTTGGGAAACTCAAGCAGTTGTTGACACATGCACCAGTGCTACAGATGGCAGATTCAGACAAAGAATTTGTAGTATGCACATATGCTTGTAAGAGAGAACTTGGTAGATTCCTTATGTAGGATGGATAACTGGTATGCTACAAGTCATGGAAACTAAATGAGCATGAGTAGAACTATCCCACGTGTGATCTTGAACTGGCAGTGATGACACATGCATTAAAGATGTGGAGACACTATCTTCTGGGCAGAAGGTTAACATTGATGAGTGATCAAAATGGTTTGCAATATCTACTTGATCAACTAAATCTGAATGTTAGGCAGGCTTGGTGGTTGGCTACAGTCAGTGAGTTTGATTTTGAGATCAGGTACATCAAAGGTAAAAAGAACATGGTGGCAGATGCTCTCAACATACAGGTACAGGTAAATCCCTTAGCAACTATGAGTTCCTATGGGATGGATCTACAGGATAGCATCTTGCAGGAAGGTCAACTAGATGTTAGATATATGGATATTGTGTAAAGGTTATAGCAGAGTACTGGTACAGGTACAGGTAGTGGTATAGGTACAAGTGATGGTACAAGTATAGGTACAAGTACAGGTGATGGTACATGTACAGGTACATGTAGTGGTAGAGGTATAAGTACAAGTAGTGGAACAACTGCAGGAGCACAGGATGTGAATTATTGCCTTAAAACATATGGATTGGTCAGGTTCAGAGATAGGATATATGTGTTGGAAAGTAGTGAGCTCAAGAAGATGATCTTGAGGGAGTTTCATGTGAAACCTTATTCAAGTCACCCACGTTATCAAAATATATTGACATCAGTGGATATATTTTACTATTGGCCAAATTTGAAGAGGGATGTAGCAGAGGTTGTGGCTAGGTGTTTTGATTGTCATCGGGTGAAGGCAGAATGTAAACATCCAAGTAGAATACTACAGTCCATTGCAATTTTAGAGTGGAAATGGGAAGTTATTTCCATGGAATTCATCACAGGGTTGTCGAAGACAATGAGACAACATGATTCCATTATGGTTATTGTGGACAGGTTGACGAAGGTTGCACATTTCATTACGATGAAGTCTACATTCTCAGCTAGCGATGTAAGATAGCACATTGTTCCGAAGAATATTGTGTCAAACAGGGATGTGAAGTTCACTTCAAAGTTTTAGAAGGAGTTATTTTCAGGTTTGGAAACAAAATTAGCCTTCAGTACGGCTTATCATCCATAGACAAATGGACAGACAGAGAGGTTCAACATGATATTAGAGGACATGTTGAGGATGTATGTGATGTATCAACAGAGAAAGTGGGAAGAGTACCTTCCACTGGTAGAGTTCGTATACAACAACGATTATCAAGAATCATTAAGGATGAGTCCTTTTGAGGCATTGTATGGGAGAAGTTGCAACATTCCCATCAGTTGGAGTGATATGGTTAATAGGGTGTTGATTGGACCAGACATGTTGGCAAACATGGAACAAGAAATTCAGGTTATGAAGAATAATCTAAAGGCAACACAGGATAGGAAGAAGAGTTATGCAGATAGGAACAAGTTGTTCAAGGAGTTCTAGGTTGGGGAACAAGTGTAATTTCACATCAAACCGAAGAAGAGCTCCTTATAGATTGGAACATGTGCCAAGATGGTACCACGGTTTTGTAAATGCTTCAGCATTGTTGACAGGATTGGGTCAGTATCCTATCAACTTGCACTACCTCTGACAGTGAAAGTCCATCATGTTTTCCATGTATCTTTGCTTAATAAGTATGTTAAGGATGTTGATCATGTGCTTGAATGGTCTATATTGTAGGTGGTGCCAAATGGAGAATTCCAACTGGAGCCTTAGTGTATATTGTAGAAAAAAGTGCTCATGCTCCGAAACTTGGCAATCGAGAAAGTTATGGTGCAGTGGAAGCACTTTGGGCCTAATGAATCTACATGGGAGATGACCAATCAGATGCGGGCTATGTATCCTTCCTTGTTTTGTGGTTGAGGCAAAGCATTTGGCTTGGTGTTTTGTATATGCTTTGGTATATGTTTTGATGATGTTGGTTTATGTACATATGTATATGGATATAAATACCACCATGAACTATGTTATAAAGATCCACTATGTTGTATGTTGTTATGGTGTCATGTTATTATGTTGTTATGTTGGTTTGCTTTTCAACAGGGTGATCATTGTAAATACTACATCGAGCTAAGTTATAAAGCTCCATCGATAGTATATATTTTTCTTACAGCAATTTTGTGGTTATAGGTGCTGTTGAACACCGAGGATGGTGTTCCCCCAAGGGGAAGGGTTCTGTAATAGCCCTGGTGAAAATTCCATGTAATAAAAGTAAATAAAGGCAAAATAATAACCATAGATGCTGGGAAACTTATTCCAAGCTAAATGTTGGGTAAAATCTTAGTGATGGGGATCACTTGTGATTGTTTATGGCTAAGGACATTCGTAAATGCAATGGTTAAGGATTTGGAAAGGAAAAATGGCATTTTTGGCGCAATTATTTATGAAAATAATGGAAATTAGGAGAAAAGGGAGGTTAAAGGCCACAGGTTGCATGTGAGGAGGAAAATGAAGAAAATAGAGGCCTCATTCATAAAAAGGCTTCCAAGGATCAGTTGGTAACCTTTTGTTAGTTCAGTTTTGGAGCTCTCTCACTATTCTCTCTCTCTCTCATACTCTTGGAGACTTTGAGTTCTCTTGGAGCACTCTTGGTGGGCGTGGCATACTTGGATTGTTTGAGAAATAAGGCAAAGGAAGAGCAAGAAAGCACAAGAAGGCATTGGGATCAAAAACTACATCAATTTTGCTTGCACGTACCAAGTTGCATGTATGTTTCCTTCACTAGTTTTGGCATGCATGGAACATGCATGTGGTTTCTTGGTTGTGATATGTCATTAGCATGGATGATTGCCTAGATCGACAGTGGATTGCCTAGCCTTGCCATTTCCTGGATAACCATGGTGATTATGGGTTTATTTTCATTTTTTTTCTTGGTTGGTTCTCATGTTTCCTTAGCTTGGGTTGAGTTATTATTTCCTGGAAGCCCTAGTTGGACAAATGCTTTAGAATCCCCATAAAATCTTGGGTTGAGTTACTAGTCCTGGAAGCCTTGGTTGGAAAAACGTTCTGGAATCCTCGTGACAATTGTGGGTTGAGTTACTAGTCGTCGAAGCCTTGGTTGAAACAAATGCTTTGGAAGCCTTGCAAGGCTTGGATGGAGACCAATTTGATTATGGTTTTGTGATGTCCAACAGTGAGGTGGAATCGATGCTTGATTGTTTGAGGTGGATGGACTCTGGAAGCTATGTATGAGTTTTGATTGATGTGTTCTATGAAATCCTAGATTCATGCTTGGAATATGGCATGAGGGTGAATGGATGAAGAGAGATCTAGCTGAGCCATTCTACGGTCGTGTGGAACGTGGAAGTCACATCATGGGTTTTGATTTTTCATCATTGATGAAATGGTATTTCTCCTTGTATTTCTATGAGAATTTTGATGAATTATATGTTGTCTATATGACTATACATTCATGAATATTTTTGTTTCTATTATGCTGGTTATGTATGTGTTTTATGACAACAACCATGTATGACTTTCATCATGTTTTTACTTGTAATTGAATG
This sequence comes from Pinus taeda, assembly GCA_000404065.3. Lineage (NCBI taxonomy): Eukaryota > Viridiplantae > Streptophyta > Pinopsida > Pinales > Pinaceae > Pinus > Pinus taeda. Next base: position 16,312 of record APFE031329084.1, read on the forward strand.
ATAAATGTATCTATGACCTAATGGACAGAATGACAGTTGATTTGTTGAGGCATCAACGATTCTTAGCGATTCTTAGCTAAGTATGAGATCCCTATGGTCAGAACTGTTAATTACACCTGTAGATTACTCATTTGCAATATGTTTGATGAAATGCTTGTCATGGTTAGTAGGGGTCCAATCAAGGTATTGAACAAGTGATTGCTTTAATACTATCATTTCCATGTTATTTTGTTGATTTGAAGAGATGGTTCAATTCTAGGCAGTGACCTAGGCTTTGGGCCTAAAAACGTGGCTCAAATCCTGGAGTCATTGACATAACACTGATAATTTTTGTCTCTGGTCGCTAGCAAGCAAGCCTATATGAGGGACTTTGGGTTTCTGGTTTCCCTCATTCTTATAGCATGGGAGCGATTGAGGCTTAAGTTGTCCAAAAGATCATTGGGACCCCAAGGAAAGTTGTCTAAAGTATTGGATTGGTTCCTAAGGGTCCTGTAGCTGATAATTAATGTTTGTATGGTGTGTTTTCGTTGGTTCCACTTCCTTAACATGAATTAGGAGGTTGAATCATATCATAGTGGCCTCTCGTCGCATGTTTACCCTGACTGGCCAGTTGCTTGGGTAGATGTGGGAGGGTGTTATAGCATCCTTCCACTCAAGTAATAATTGGGCCTTATGAAGATTTTATAGTAAGGTATTGGGGCCACGTCAAGAATTTCATTGGTGATGCTTCCAACATCCAAAAACCAACCAAGGTATGGACATGGTTATAATGATGGGTATTAGGGCTACATCCCGAAAGAGTTGGCAATGCTTCTGGCAGGTTGACCAAGATCACCTTAGGTATAAGTGCTCCTGCACCTCAACCTGTAGGGAAAAATGCCCTAAGATTTGACCACTAAGTTACTCGCATCCAGTGGGAATGGATGAATATTAGCTTCTAGTTTTCAGTTTTGGACCCATAACCCCTCCCACATGTTAGGAGACAACATGAACGTTCGTGATAATCTGCCACCTAGGCCTTACCCACTTCATGAGTTTCTTTCCATGTACCAGATTTGTCACTGGATGATGCAGGATTTTAAGGTTCCTAAAAGACAATTTTTTATTTTTCAATATGAAAATAAACCATGACTGCTTATGTGTTGCCTACCCCCATGATCCTAACCTGAATTATAAATTATCTGGTGATCCCTGTGGGGAATTTAGTGTGTTCAGGTTAAGGTCTTTTTTAGAGAGGCTTTTCCTCACTTAAGGTGCGCCACAAAATATAAGCTCAAAGAAACTAAGTTTAAATCTTCAGGAAAGATGATACCCTTTATACAAAGTTTAAGTGAGCTTAGTGTGCGGGGTGAATGTGTGTGCAAGTGAAATTGTGAGCATACAAAGTATGAATTGATGTGGATATGCCGCGATCCTTTACAATTCTGTTAATTACACTATATGTTATTCTTTTTCCTTGCATGAAAAGAAATGATGTGTGGATGATGGGTCACTTACTTCTTTCCTAATTATACTATGTGAGCATATAGGGAGATGGAAGCTTTAGTGGTTTGAGAAAGGTTTTAGATGCCAACAAAGGTTCACCACAATGATGCAAGGGAGGTAGGGCCTACTTTCTTTCTTTACTAACACCAAGTCCTAGTCTAAAAAATAAATGAATGAAAAAAAAGCTTTGGTAACTAGCAAAACAAGTAAAAAATTTTTGTGGATTTAGGGCCACTTACTTTCCTCCTAGTTAAGCTAGTTGTGGTGTGAATTGGAATGAGCAAAAAAAGAAAAAAAGATATGTGGATTAGGGTCATTTACTTTCCTCCTAGTTTTAAGCTATGTTTGTCTGCAAAATTTCATTTAAGTAAAATGTAAGCAATTACTCTACTTGTAATGGTTAGTAAATAAAAATAGTTAACTATAGTGATGGTGTGTGCAAGGTGAATAGTGCACATGTACAAAGTGTTCGAATTGCACATACAATTCCCATAATTATACTATGGGATGTTTGTTCCTTGCAAAAGAAAATATATGTGGATAATGGGCCACTTACTTTTCCAAATTATGCTAGGTGAGCATATAGGGAGATTAAAAATTAGTGTTCTGAGAAACATTATATTGCTATTACCAACTAAAATAAATGACATAACTTGATTTAATTTAATCATCCAAAAGAACCATTCAAATATATGTACATACTTACATGCCTAAATTAATATGCATTTTCTTAAAACATAATTATTGTGAATAATAAATAATCTATAGCATGTAATTACATTCATTTCTCATAAAGTTAAAAAAATTGTTATTTGAATTTTAATGTTCATAATTTTAAAAATTTAATTGATTTATATTATATATTATTATTATTTACATTAAACATATATTATATATTTATTAATGGAAAATTTTATAAGTTTATTAATAAAATAAAATAATGTATTAATAATGATATATTATTTTGACTTTTCTATTAAATATATTGATCATGATGAATATTAATTATTCTCTCCTACTAATAATAACAAGATGCAAGTATTGGTGACTAAATCAATGACAATCTTATCAGGGAAGTTATTAATGAACGACATAATTATTCATAAAGATGATGGGTAATGATCGTTCTCATACATTTATGATTATAAGAAGTGATTAAGAAATAATTGTAATGAGTTATTAAACTTAATATAATGAAATAATGTATTTACTAAGATTATTTTTGTTTTTAAAGAAAATGTATTTCTTTCTGTATAATACATGAAAAGTGATGTTTTTTATTTTAATATTTTTTTAAAACCTAATCTTGCATTTTTATCTATTATCTTAGTTAATGGTTAGCAATGCATTAACAGGGTATATGTTAAAAATTAATAATTTAATGGATAATAGTTACATTAAGTTAGGAGTTAAGCTTTAGAAAATACTAAAAGATTAAAGAGTTATATTGAAAGTTAATATTTAAAGTAAACCAGGCTAGTAAATTATAAGTAAAAAATATATTGATTAATTATGTGAAACATTTTAAGTGGGTTAGGTTTTAAGTTATTAAGAACTAATAGAGGGGTAGAGCTCAATAAGTGTTATGGCTTGTGAAATTTAGAGCAAATGGATTAGTGAGTATTTAGATGTGAACTAGTTGTTAGTGGAATACAAGTTACATATATTAATAGGTTACTACATAAGTGTTGGATTAGACTAAAGGTTGTAGATTGTGGATCAATTGTTAGCATGGAATTATTAGATATGGGTTATACATTATGCCTAGTAAATATGAAATATTTCTCAAGAGTTGAAGCAACAACATGAAAAAGTTGAAGTAATTATTTGGTCTATTAATGACAGATCCAAAACATTCAACAACTTGTATGGTATCAAATCATTGTGAGGAGAAAAAAATCACTATCAGTACCAACTAAGTACTTTGTTTTGATAATTTATGTAACTATTTCCTTATATATATATATATAAAAGCTTATTGGGGCATATGCTACCTAGGAGTATCACTATCAAATTTTAAGCAAAAACATGTCAAAATATATGTACCAATCCCTTTAAAAGTTAAACCTGAACTATATATATATTATATATATATATATATATATATAAACAAAAATACAAGTCTAATACTTAAGATAAAAATCATAAGCTCCATGCCATAATAATAAATAATGAAATTAAGATTTAAATTAGAATAAACAAAACTTGAAAACTATAAACATGGCTAGCAGCATGAGCCAAAATGGGGGCATAATGGGAAACCAAGGAAAGAAGGAAGAACATAGAAATTGAATGAAGATGAAATAATGGGTTGAATTTTTTCACTTGTGGTATCAACGATACTTTTCATATAATAAATATATATGAAATATAATAAATTAATAATGATCCTAACAGTTCCCTGATGGGGGTGATGATCTCTGACATAGGCTCAACACATGGGCAATGAAAGATATTTTAAGGTAGACGAGCAGGAGGACAACACATTTTTCCTCCCATTATGCAAGATGTAAGGTGAAATTCTATGTGCGGCATGTAAAACTTCATTTGCCCTTTGTCAGAAGACGTGTTGGTAAGGTAAGGTGTTTAATGGTGCATGTTAAGGCTGGTAAAATTTATATTGGGCTTGTTGAATGGAGGCTACTCGCTATTGCTTTAAGTTGTTGCAATTTGGTTGAGTTCTTCGGCTCTTGGGTATTCTTGGAGTGGTGGTGATTTCGACGTCACTCCTCCATCCACTATGTTTGCACTTCAAAATCTGCATGTTTCTCTAGCGACGCCCATTTATTCACTCTCATATGTGGGTTGCGGGTTTTTTGCAGGGAAGAGTGGTTGGTCCTAGGTCCTTTTTAGGGGTACTCTACAGATTATCATATGAGTGTCTTTTGAGGTTGAGGTGGTGCCTAGGGCCCAGGGCCTCCACTCGCGGTGAGTCTTATGTTCTTCCTCCTCTCTTCGTTCTTTTATCTTCTCTTTGTGTCACTTCCTTATTGGGGGAATCTCTCCTAGGTTTCAGGGTGGAATTCAATTGATAAAGGTGGTACGACATTCTGGATTGGTGTGCTTCATATGCGGTCAGATGTTGGTCTGCTCATTTGTTTAATTGGATGATTTTCATTATTTATTGGATGTTTCTAGAAGGGATGGTGGTGTTTCCTCTGCCTTTCATTGGGCTCTATTCGAATCTCGGGTTTTTGGCACCTGGGGTGTAGATAGGTGGTCTGCACCTCTGGCCTCTGGTGTTTCCTAGGTTTGTGAAGAGGTAGAGGTGTTGGCTTGGATGGTGTAGAATTAAATTGTGGTTGAAGTCTTATTATTGTCAGTCTGTGGGTGGTGGTGCTCAATTTTGCAGGGGTGGTAACTACTGGTTGTGGTGGGACTGGTGTTAAGCCTTCACTGGCAAATAGTCTGGTGGAAGGGTATGTGGTGTGAAGTGGGTCTCATCTTGGGGGTGTAGTCTTGTATTGTTATCATGTGTCTTTTTCCACAGAGCTCTCACTCTCAGTCCCTAAAGCTGAGCATCTTGACTAATTGGGGCAACTCAGGCAAATTGTTGCAGGAGTCGCAATGGGGTAGGAATACTGCAAACTCCAAGCAAGGAGGGAGCGTCGGAGGTGGTGTGGTCAGAGCGTCAGCTAGAGCCCGAGGCAGTAGAAGGGGTGCGGGTTTGAGGGGGGGTGGTTTTTCATTTTGTGGTTGTGGAGCGAGCATGCGAGGATTGAGTAGCAAGCTAGGGCGTGCGAGTCTTTTGGGTGTTCTATTGTTGGTTAGTCGACTAGTCCTGCGGCTCTTCGTTACATGTTCCAATATGTTCCGGAGCGTATGGAAGCTTACGATGGGACCAAAAAGGAAGAGCATGAGGTAGATATCACCACGCTCAATCGACTGTATTACTTTCAATGCCATGTCAGAGAAAGGATTGTAGTGGTTTGGTAGGGGAAAAACTTTCTAGCAGAAAAGTTCGAGAAGTTGGAAACATGGTTGGCTCACTTTGAGAAACATGTTAGTTGTTCATATCACCCTCCTCCCCCTATTGGGACTAGGATGAACAATCCAACGTTAATTACTTCTGATGACTGAGTATGGTCATTCGTTTCCTTTTGGTTATGTTTGTCTTTTGGTGCTTTTGGCCTGTTGGGATTTGAACTACTGATTTTCTTCTCATACTACTTCTTTGTAATATGGTGATAGCATTGGTCAATAAACCTAGTTGGGGTGAGACCACTTGCATTTTGATACCTATGTATTGCTCTTTTGATGAATGAATTGAATCTTTACTTACAAAAAAAATGATCCTGACAATTAAAACTACTTTAAATGAAAATAAAAACCAAAATAATATTCGAATGAGTTTAGGATGTCTACTAAAATTACCATAAAACAATAGTAAGAAGGTGGTTAATATTGTAAATAACCATTAATATTGTTAAAAATGAATATCATTAATAATATTCATTGTAAATAATCTATTGTAAAGAATGTGGTATATGGTAAATAATAGTAATTTTCATGTAAATAATATATGGAATATTGCAATGAATTGTAACTGTTTTCTTTGGTTAAATCAAATCCTTAGTTTCTGAGGGTTATCCTAAACCATTACAATAAGAAGGTGGTTCATAATTTGGATGAGCTCAAGTGGTTTTAGAAAATTCCAGTACATAATCATTAATCACACCAAGTGATTTTTCTCCATTTTTTTCTTGTTTTAAATCATATTTCTTAATGCCTGCTAATATGGAGCAGGTAATATGAGAAGTGAGACAACTTGAATTACCTGTATTTGTATGAATTTGTTGAATTGCATAATCTTGTTGTTCTCTCAACGCCTATAGTCTTTTTATCATCCTTTCTTTATCTACTTCTTTCACTTCCTCTGTGCTTTGCACTCGCTCTCCTTTTCAAGATTATAATTTCCAATTTCACATGTTTGTTGCGAATTTTTGTGTAATTTCCATGTTTTGTTATTTTTTATGAATTAAAGTTTGTTGTTATTTTTCCATGCATGCAGATTTCGAATTTGTAATGTTTCATTTTTTTGGGTGACATTAGGAGCGCGATCGAGCTATTTTCTCAATCGAACTCCTAAGTCCATAACTCCCTCATAAATGTTATCAATATACTTGGTGGTCAGTAAGTTGGGAGTTATGTTTGCAGGGACTTGATCGAGACATTGATTAACCACATAAATGAATCAATCGAGGGTTTCTTAAACCCTCGATTGAGATTATTTAATTATATATTTTGAGTGCTCAATCGAGCTCTTGAGGTCCTTAAAAAAAAATATTTAGAACATTTTTTTGCAGATTTCTCTGCAACATCATTTTGTACCCTGATGGACTTAAGGTAGAATTTTGATCCAGGTGGATATTGGTGGCCACCTGCCAAGTCCATCTGGACCCCCATCATTGTCTCTTTCAGCATTTTCAGTTTCCTTAATTATAGCACAACTTACTATTTTTAGCAGTTTTTCGGGTCCTGAACTTCCGGAGCCGTTTTTGAGGCCCTAAACGATGTTTTTTGGGGAATCCGGAGGCAACATGG